>WAAE01008414.1:0-35122 GCA_013400495.1 Nicator chloris
GCTTAATATATTATGTGTGAGACTTTTTAGTCAGTCTGTCAGTTAAAATAGTTCAAATAGATTTGTAGCCATACCTTTACGTATTTAGTTTGGAATTTTGCTATGTACCCCTGCTCTATTATCCTTCTTTTCAGTTATGGCAATTTACAGAGCCTCTGGTGCTGTATCCTCTGTATTCAAACCCAAGGTAGCCTCCATGGGTGCAAAGAAGTGAACCCCTGAATGTGTACCTGGAGCAGAGTATATTTACAGAGTTATAAGCTGTTTTGAAATGGTAAATGGGGACTAGGAGCTGGCATTTACAGCTGCAACAAATCCTTAATGCAATGACTGTGTTCACAGATGTGATACTATAAACATCACACAGGTAGGAAAGGGACATGTGATCCTCCCTCTGAGCAACTGATGTTCAGCTGATATTCACCAGTTAATGTCATCCTCTGCTGATTCACCTCTTGCACCAGAGCCAGGAGCAAATATGGGCAATGCTTTGCAGGCTCTCCTAGGTATCAAAAGCCCCTCTGGTCTTATCTCCAGCCGGTGTCAATCATTTGGACCCTTTAAAGCCAATGCAATTCTGAGACATTACTAAAGTCAAGAATAACACCTCTCTGATTCTGGTGACTTTGGAGGTCATACAGTGAAGTGCATGATGAAGGTGAAGATTGTGCAGTAGAGATAGCAGCGAAATAACTATTGCAGCATTCCAGATCTTTGGTGGGTTTTTTGGTGCTTCTTTCACTGGCAACCTGGCGAGAACTACTGTAAATCACAAAGCAATTCTGATACTGAGTTCTACACATTACAGGTGGTCATTGCTTCTCTCCAGTGCATGAAGAAATAGTGAAAATATGGCCTTCTTCAGCAAATGTGTAATCCATCATTGCTACAGGTAAAACTTGGTGGAGTTAACATAACACAGCCATTGCCTAACACTTCAAGGCTGTATTGTGGTTTGGTATTTGAATCAGGAATCAAGCCTAATTTCACAATATTTTCTATGTTCTTATTTTCTACTTAAGTATATTTTTATGTTGAATTTAAAAATGAAAATTGTCTCCTCATGGCTCCTTCCCCTGTATGAAATATTTTTTATACAGCACATGACAGATTAAAAGGGCTTAGCTGTGTTGATTAACTATCCAAATGTTTAATCAATAGCTGGATGCAGTCTATCTGTGAAAGACCTTGGAGAAGTCCCACTTGCCCTATTTCCCACCCCCAAGTGAAACATCAGTGAATGACTACATGGTCCATGCATATCAATGCAGAGGGGCTTAGACAAACACAGCACTAATGGAAAATTGTGGGTCACCTTGTCAAAATATGTTAAATGCCCCTTAAGTTTTTTTCCCTTTTCCTTTCTTTTTTTCTTTTTTATTAAGGAAAAAAATGACAGTAAACTGACCTTGAGATATCATACTGCCTTTCAGAAAGCAAATACTACTCAGCCTGCAACCTGCTCATTGGTGCATGGGTCAAAAATCTATTCCAAGCAAATTATAAAATACACATCCTCATGTGTTGATGCAACCCATGGTAACTGCCTGACAAAGTGTTAAACAATTGTACTCTTCAGTACAGAACATGTTTGCTGACACTTATTTGGAAAATATATGTAGGGGCCTCTGAGTGATTCATAAGCAAGGGCTGCGGATGCCAGGGTGTGCTGGATGTTAATGCATTGCAAAGTCAGGGAAAGTTCATCTTGTGACCACGGCTCCTGGACTCGGTCCAAGAATATGCCATTTGCAGAGATGGCATTAACTACAAGAGGGCTGTTGTGGGATTTGGATTCCTGCCCTTGTATTTATCTACTCACAATGTCATTAACACTCACATTGATCCCGAACTGCTGCTGGTGCCAGCGTTGTTTTGTTTGCTGGTGTCACAAATCACAAACAAGAGAAAGTGGTTCTGATAAAGATAACAGCTCTGCAGCTTTGCTTTGTTATAAATGAGCCATAGGAGCCCTCCATACCTGCTAGTGATGTACTATAATGGTTTTGCTCAGCTATTATTTAGAATCATTATCTTTGCTTTGGCAAAATTAGTGTTAGGATGACTGTAATATGAATTGCACTGGGATTGTCACAATGCATCTGTCAATATCTTTCTGTTCTTGGTATAATGCTGAAGACAATGCTGTGTGTTATGACTGGCAACAAGAACAAACTACCATTAATAGGCTAAGTATTGCCTTCATCATGAGGCTTGCTTTGAGCGGGAAAGAGAACTACACAGAGTAGTAGGCTATTTGCTTTAATTTCTGATGTATATACTGTTAGCTGAATGTCTGATTTAGCGGTAATAATTGCATGTATATAGCTGCATAAATAGGTTGATATCTTTACATATGCATAAAAGCTGATTTTTTTTATATCCATGTGCAACCATGAATACAATATTTGCAAAAAACCTATAATTCTACAGATAAATTTGCATCAAACACACTAAGAAATCTTGCAAGACTTACTTGCTTTGTGATTTCTCGACCACAGATTGGAGAACCTAAAACAATATCTAGCAAAAGTATTGCTGCAGCTGTTATAGCAGCTTTCTGGTCTAGATTGGTGTGGCACACACAAGACCAAAGCGGACCACGCAGCACATCAGTAGCCGAGAAACAAAATTCCATTTAGCGTTGTCTCAGTCCAGTCTGCAGTGGTAGTAACAAGTAGAAGTGAGTGATCTAAGTCAGCTTCATACAGTAGGAAACACTTACCTATGAAAGTTTTATGAGTAATAATTAAACAGCCAATTGAGTCTTCAAAGAACCTGAGCCACAGGTAATAGTTGTAGGCACTAAGAATCCTATTCATGTACAGAATATTATCCCTCTAAACCACACTATTAGTAAGGAATTGAGGGAGACCATGAGCAGTGTATTTACACCCTTATGAAAATTCTTAAAAACATGCAAAATCTTACCTCCATGCTAATTAAAAGAGAAGGGTGAAGTATTTGCTTTGGATGGGTCTGAAGTTCAGCAATCCTCAAACCACTAACCTTTGAACATTAAAAATAATATTACAAGTTCAGTTTTCCTCCAAGTCTGATGTTTTCCTATCTCCTTTAATCTCTGAATGTTCATGCTAGTCCAAAGAATAATTTTGTTCTGGATAGTGATTCCAGTTTACATTTTTGAAGCAAGAACATGTCTAGATACAATTCTGTGTTTCAGACTTACTGAGGCTTAATGGCTGTTAACACTTCTGATTTCTCAAAAAAAAAAAGCAGAGGTGTTTTTAAAATGTATCTCAGAGTAGCATTTTATCTCAACTTGCTGGCTACACCTGCTGATCTCTCTGGAGTCCTCATGCTCTCAGCAAATGCATTTAGCTTTCTCTGAGGAACTCATGGAAAAATTTTATGAGCTAAGCCCATTCAAAGGGATTGAGGTCAGACTTTGCTGAATGCCTGTAGAGTACAAATTGGCTACCAACAGAAGACAAAAATCTGTAAAAACAAATGCAAAGAGCACAAGCTTCGATGTCCTCTCAGTGATATCTAGAAGTTGCTGTTTTGAGTATACTGAAATATGAGAAACACTCTATGTGCTCTCTATGCAAATGAAGTGCATTTGACACTTTGAGGTTAAATGCCTGCTTGCAGGTGAAGTGGAAGCTTCTTCTGTGCTTCAATTATCTATGCCATCAGTAACAATATTCACAGTGAAGGAAGGTGTTCTCATATTGGAGACCAAGCTAATAAAAGTTTTTCTTGGAAACAATCTGGTTCATGTATATTTACCTGGTGAAAACTATGAAAGAGGATTTGAGTCTTTTCTGTACAGGAGGTGTTTCCAAGGAAAAAGGTATTCTCCTTTCAAATATTGTGATTATGTTGAGTTTGTCACCCACCCCAGACCTAACTGCTTTGCCAGAGGCATATTCATCATCTATTTGCAGTTTTGCTGACTTCCTTGCCGACTCTCATGATGGTCTGACACATAGCACGAACGTGTAAAACCCATCACTGATTTATAAAACACTCATATATTTAGAGACTTTTTATTTTGTAGCTTTTATTTGTTTCCCAGTGAATGAGACCCTCCAGGGTACAGAACTTTATTAAAGTATCACACAGAGGTGCAAAAATAGTATTTAAAATATCATGTGAATTGTAACCATATTGCATTGTTGCAATGCATTGTATTGCTTTGTTACTCATAGGACTATTATGCACACACACAAAAATAGTTGTAGTTGATGCAAGGGGGATCTATTAACTTTTTTAACTGAAAGAAGACAAGGCGATTGTCTTAGTAAAGCAAAGTTGCTTTTTTAATGCCTTTATTGAATGCAAGACAACCATATCGATGGAGGAAGTTTCAAACAAATATCTTTGATAGGTTATTCACAAATGTTCAGGCCCCAGTTATTCTCATATTCCAGCTGTTTCTTGCCTACAGTACTGAACAAGCAGCTAGAGGATTCATAAACAATTTAAAGACATACAAACCTATTCTTACACAAGAGGACATGAAAAAGGCCTTTTGTGTGCAGAATTCTGATTCACCACCATTGAAGCTGAGCTTTGTTCAGTGTGTGACAAATGATAGACTCTGGATAGCTGATTATATGGAAGTTTTGCTTCACTCAAGTAAACGTGGTACTGGTAAAGCTGTGAAAAACTGTGAAGTTGATCTGTTTGCTGTGTCATGCTTCCATAGCATAATGCTGCCAACATCTTGTGTGATCTCCACTGCAAGCCACCACTGTTCTGCTAAGCAGAAGTCCCCATCTGTGGCTTCTGTCTTTCGCAAAGGCTTTGAACAAATCAGGGAGGGCAAAAAGATTTGCAAGGTGAGATCTCACTACTGGACTGGAAGTTGCCAATTGAATTGATTGCAACTGAATGAACAAAGAGGAATCACCTGAGTTAATTGGGACACCATATTATATTAAAAATGCTATCTCTTTGTCTTCCAGAGACATGAACCTTCTGGTCCAAAGGGATTGAGGTATCAACTTTTAAAGTGTTGCATAAGTACACGGTGTCTGTGCTTACCTTCCCATGGGATTTTGCACAAAAAGGGAATATATGGCCTATAATAGACTTGGAAAATAACCTTTAAATATTAAAGCACATCAACAGTTCTATTTGTATGATCTTTGCCTGTTTCAAGTCTGCAATTGCAACTTTATTGTCCTTGGTGAGACAGTCTTCCACAAGAGTGCATCAAGTCCTTCTCAAACAGAACTTACTCTGAAAGATTCCAGTGTTTGTATTTGAATTCACGCGCATTGTAATGTGATAAATAGTTTTGGTGGTTTATCATTAAACATTGCCCTCAGTGTGAGGGGATCATCAGGTATTCTTGGCAATCACTCTTCAAAATCTAGTCTACCCCGGTTTCAGCCTGACACCAATTTGCCTTTCAGATGTGAGCTGCCATTTCAGTGCTATCCCTGTTGCAGCAAGAAACTTTGCTGCCTTCGGTAGGATTTACCTGGTTTTCCTTTTGATTTTTTGAAAAAGTATCCATGAGAGCTGGGTTTTTCTTCTAACATTTACTCCTCCCTTCTACACCCCTGACACGGACACAAGAATTTGTTTGGTATTTGGAACTCTCCTGGTCTCATGTAAATATTGAATTGATATTAAATGATTTTGTAAGGAATTCTGTAGTCAGTTCAAGTTTATTTATTCTTAACAAAGTGCCAAAGAATGATAACAACTTTGCATGTGTATTTCAGTTATTTTCAGGGCTTGATTAAGTCATAAGCACGAAGAATCCTTGTGTTCTGATATTTTGTCACTTCTATATGACTGTTCTAGCATAGAAAAAAAGTTAAAATGTAGAGAAATATTAGAAAAAACATATGCAGGTTTTTGAATCTCAAAAAATTCATGCTATAGCTTTTCATCAGAAACTGTGATACCCTTACATGCGAATTCTTAGGAAAAGATGCAGAACTTTTTAATTAAATTAAGCAGCTGACATTGCACACAATCAACAAATATCAACAGGTTATTTTGATACAGGGAAATAGCTAGTATTCTTATCGACAAGAAGAGCTATAAATAGAGGTGCTCACAGATGCAATTTTTTTGCCCTCACAATCAGGGCAAACCAGTAATGGAGGACATGCATCAGCAGTGTTAGGAAGAAAAAGACAAATCATGGGAACTATCGTATCTTCAAAGTACAGCATAGGACTATTGAATCACAGATCAACCACAATACATCTCAAAAGAATGTCACATATCACTGGAAAATAAATGTAACTTCTGCAAGCAGAAGAGATTAAAGGCAGAGCAAACTTCACCAGAATGCCAAGGAACATGGATGCAAAGTCTAATTTAGCACTTGTTTTTTAAGCATGCTGTGCAAAAAAATTCTGATTTTGTTTAACAGTATGAAAAGCATTACCAGTAGAAGTGATGTCAGCACTAAGCAAACAGAATACAAGTCAGCTGACACATGCAAAACGGTTAAGTGTCCATAAATATAATGAGGTTACTAGAAAAAATATTTAGCCACAATTGCCCCAAAGGCGGGATGTGTGATAAGACTTATTTGTTATTGTAAAAAGCTATAATGTTGACAAAAGTACCATTAATTTTGATGTGGGTTATTAACGTATCAAAGAGGGCTCTCAGTTTTTAAGCAGGAAGTGCAAATGGGCTTATATGGCAATATTTTTAATAATTGATGTATTTAACTATGTACCGTGATAGTTTTGGTGTTTATATGTTAATCAATGATGTTATAATTGTATATTGACCCAAAATATGTAAACTGTTATGAGGTAAAATTTTATTTCTTATTTAGGTCAGTGTTTGCCACACAGCTGAAATAGTAACTTGCCATGGAAATAGCTCCATATACTTCAACAGAATGAGTCCTGAACTTCAAATAATAGAAGAAAATTTTAAATATTTCTACATTTAGAAAATTGTCCAGCAGCAAGAGGGGTCATTTTCACTTTAATTTCTGTTTTCCTGTGAAAGTATACAATAAGCATTTTGTTTGACAGGTACTTTTTCTTATATGGTAACTGATTTTTCTGCAAAATATCCTATTCATTAGATACTCCACTAAAGGTATGCTTTATTTTAAAACTTTTAAAGTAACTCCCCCTCCCCCCAAACAGCAACAAAAATACCCCATAAAAAAAAGAAGGAAACAAAAATAAGCAATGAAGCTAAAAGTAATCAAATCTTGATAACCTGTGGCAAAATTTCATAGATCAATTGTATGTGATCACTGTTTTCTCAGACATTGTTCTCAAGTATAAGTGATACTGTTTGTAACTCACTGATATGAAACATTTATTCAGAAGAATAATTTGGGCCACTGCTGTAGAAAATGAACATTACATTCTTTGCATAGAAAAAGAGCATGGGATATGATTTCCCCCATAAAGCATGCTCTTCTGCAATATATCAAATCTTTTTTCTCCTGTGTGTGCAAATACACTCTCCTTTGTTATATTACAAGTGGGTGCATAAAAAGAGCCATTCCAAACTCTACTGATTAAAATAAATGTGCTCATAAAGGAGACAGGAGACTAAACTACTGCATCCCCAGAACAGCACTAACTTACAAACCAACAAGTTATTTTCAAGTTTGACAGAGGAAGTAATCGGCTATCAACAAGGGGTAATTGCCTGAGCAAACTAGTCTTTACATCTTATACATGCTGTCACCTTGGTAAGAAAGAAATACGCCACTATCAATTCATGAGGAAAAAAAATTGAAACATTCCTTTAGAGACTGCTTCTCTCAGCTGTTTGAGAGAACGTACACACAGCTTGGAACATATCTAATCTCTACTCTTTTCTTATCACTGAAGAGTCTCCTAACACACCACAAAATTCATAACCTAAGCAGCTTCAGGCTATATTAGAAAGGATCCATTTTAGATTGGAACATAAATTTTAATCTGAGATTCACCTGTGGCTGTCACAGGTGAAAGCAGGGCTAGTGACAAAATCCTTCAAGAATAAATGAAGGTACTCATGTAAAAGAGACAAAATAATCTGAATTTTATACCAGTATAGGCTGCTAAGAGAGCTAGATGAATATGCACAGACACACAGACTCTCTTATATTAAAGTTACACAAATATTCATTTGACTGAAATGCTCTTGGCCCAGAGGTGACAGGGTTTTGAGCACTTGCATGGATTTTTTTTTTATTAAAGCAGTGTGCAAGGTGTTAAATAATTATGTACATTTGTCGATGCATACATATTTTAGTGCACTTTAACATGTAACACAGACAGAAACAGGTAAGTATAATAGAAAAGAAAAAAGTTTCTTTTTCATGAGAAAACAATTTTTTTTAAAGCCATGTATTAAAAAAACACATTAATTAAGAAAAGCCACAGGTGGTGGTAAACTATTAATATCCTGTAAAGTAACAGAGGGGCTGGCTGGCCCAGGTAAACAGTACTTTTCTGCAAAGTAGAAAAGAACCTGCTTCTTTCTAGGGAGCATTGTCCCCACTTTCTGTTAGCATTATTCTACCTTCATTTAGGTATTAAACAGAATTTTATTAACTGAAACAACACATTGCCCTCTCTTTCTGTTCTGCAAAAGAAACCAGTCTTAATTTCCCCTACTCTATCTCTTCAACTTCTATTTAAACAAATTAGCTTCCTTATGTGACCAGTAGCACTATCAATTTGAGGCCAAATAGCTAAAAATGAATAAAAAATCCTTCCTCAACTTTATTCATCCTGAATAATGATATGGGACGTTCATATTGTAGAACCTGATAGGATTGTTTGATCAAGATAGCAAACATTGCAAAAATAGAGTCAGAATTTTTGAATTTTCCTAAATTAAATACTATAAGGCATATGGCAAAATTTCTTTTTTCTCTCCAATACTTATGATCTCTTCCAATAATGAAAAGTGGAAAGGTCTTAAAAGATTTTGGCAGCAGTCTGACAAAGATATAAACTACTGTCAAGCATAATATGGAAGAGAAACCATCTCAGTTGACAGAAACAATATGTTTTTATTTTTCTCTTGGTTATGATTTTGTATTCCAGTTGTATTTTGTATTCCAAGTTAATTGCTGTGGTTATAGAAGAAAAAAGAAACTTCCCTTAACCACAGCAAAGTAATGAATGAGATCTATCAGCATAGCAGACAATCAATTTTTTGGTTTCCCTGTGTGTCTGCCCACACATATTGACTTGTGGTTGGTAAGGTCTGAAGCTCGGTCTGAAGTTTGAAGAGCTCCTACTGTACCCTAGCATGATTCTATTTCTAAAGCACAGATTTCATATGGACAGGATCTGGCCATGCAGTCACTACAAAGTAAAGAAAATTCATAAGATTTAAATAAAAACAAAAAGTTTCAAAGCAGAGTACATAGGTTGACATTTTCCATTCAAAAATTTCAGTTCCAGTTCACGTGAGTTTTGGGCATTTTATCAATGGTAATTCCTGAGGCAGGAACAACACACCCTATAACATATTGCTGCACAGAAGAAAGAAATATATCATCAACACCTGTCCCTAGTGGAGTAATAAAATGTTGCGGATTTCAGAGATAAAACCTTCATAATAAAATATGCTCTGTATGCAAATAATAAGATTACTTTTTGAATTGAAACAAAGATGGAAACTGTTTTCTGAAGTGGAAAACTGGAAGATTAAAATTAAATCATTGCTTCTACGCCTTGACTGAAAGAAAATAAGGTATTACAAATATCATTCAACTTTTATTAGCGTATGACAGTAAATGAAAAATGGGACTGTTCACCTTAGGAACAAAACAGGTGAAATTTATTAGGAGTGAACAGTCTCATTTGTTGAACAACAATCTTGAGACCAAAACAAGGACTGGGCTACCAGGACATTCTTAGCTTGGTTTGGAGAAAGAAATCAGATTGTGTAGATTTCCCCTATGAAATAAAATGTCAGTGGTGAGGTCTTCCTATCACCTCCTGCCTCTGTCAGATTCATCCCTGACAATTACAGCTTTTTTCATGTTACTATTCAACAACAATATCTCATGTCTCACGAAACAGAATACTTTCCCATGCCTAGCTTTTTGTCACATGTCATTAAATAACACGAAAGACATATGCTCTCATGGCATCAGGTTATTTAAAAAGCAGCCATTTATTGCAGAAGGATGTAAGTTTCACACCTAGTGATAGCTTGTGTTCATAAACCTACGTCCAATAATAGATCAGTTTCCATTCTTGTCAGCATCTTTCAGAACATAAAGGGGTCTTTCCTGATAGCAGAGAATGTTGGAAGCTCACAAAAGTGTGAGAGGGCAGACATATTTTCTGTGGCACATTCTCAGAGATAGGCTTGCTGTGTTGATTTAGCACAGCCTGATTTTTTGGTAGTGGGGGAGGGCCACAGGGGTAGCTTCTGTGAGAAGCTGCTAGAAGCTTCCGTCACGTCTGACAGCACCAGTCTCTGATGGCTCTGAAGATGGAGATGCTGCTGGCCCAATTAGAGAGGTTGGTAACGCCTCTGTGATGACACATTTAAGAAGAAAATCAAAACAGCGCATGTGCAGTTTTTCCCCAGGGGTGGGGCACTGCCGCAGCCGGGTTGTGGCTGCTGCCTTGCCGGTGTGGCACACAGCAAGCTTTGCCTGTCTGGCCACCCCCAGCTAACTGTGCTGCGGACAGAAGGGCAGGGGCGGTGGCTTTCCCTTCCACACGTGCAGGGGCGCCCCGTACGAAGAGATCCATTAAAGAGCACCAACATCGCTGCGGCAGCCACTGCCCATGCAATGGCGGCCCGGCCACCTGGCCAGCAGCAAAAGCGTGATGAGTGACCCCCTGAGACAGAACCTAGACAAGATCAACTTCTCAATGCCACGGGATCTTGAACTTGTTGACAATAGTACCTACAAGCAACAGTTTTTCTTCTAGTTGGAGAAGAGAAGCAAGTGAAGACTTTTTAGAGAAAACAACATGGCGGCACCAAGATCTGCGGAAAAGAAAGGGGGAGGAAGTGTTCCAAGCATTGGAACCGAGATTCCTCTGCGAGCCATGGAGAGGACTGTGGTGAAACGCCATCCCTCCCTAATGCATGAAGTCCTCAGGGGATACAGAGATCCACTCACAGCCTATGGGAAAAGGCCTCATGCTGGACTGGGTAGATACCAATGGAAGCTGTGATCTAGTGGAAGACTTGAAGAGAGAGAAAGGGCCTCTGCTTCCAGAGAGAGAGAGCCCTTGCTTCCAACCTAGAGCAGCCTATCCTTAAAAGACTACACCCTGTGAACAAGTGACCTGTGCCACAACAAATTTGGTAAGACTGTTTGCCCCTGGGAAGGACCCCATGGCATTCCAGAGGAAAAACTCCTCTTCCTGAATGAGTGGAAGAGATCTCGAATGATGAAATGACCAAAACCCCCATGCCCTGTATCCCTGCACTGTCAGTGGGAAGGAGGGAGGGGCTGGAGGGAGGAAAGTTGTTTTAAGGGCTTATTTTATCCTTATTCTCATTATCCTCCTCTGACTCTGTTAATCATAAATTTATTTTATACCTTAAAATTTGAACCTCTTTTGTCCTTAGAGTGTTTTTTTTTTCCTTCCCAATTCTTAACCCATGAGCCCTTTATTAATTTTTTTCTCTCTCTGCCCAACTGCAGCAGGAGAGGGTAAGAAAACGACTTTCACATGTGCCTGGCGTTTGGCCAATGTCAAACCATGACACTTGCAAAAACAGATACAAGTCATGTACCCTACACTTTAACTTTTCCCCACATTTGTTTACACTTTTCGTAACAGTTTCAAGAAAAGTGCTTGAAATGTAATTAAACAATTTTCTAACAATTAAGGCTCCTTTTGAAAGACCTGGTCTTTCAAAACATGCTGAGTATTCCATGGAAGTTAGAATAAGAGCCTTTTTCACAAATGGGGAAACCAGAACAAGGGATGCAGATCAGCTCAAACATATACCGGTGGGATATATATTACAAACCAGTTTTATTTTTGTTGCTTGTGTCATGGTTTAAATATGACACCAAGTGCTTGTAAAATATACATGTGTGTGTGGATATTTTTCTGGGACTCTGACTTGTATTTCACAGCATCTATATTTCCGCTTGTTTCGCAGCTGAATCTCTCAATTCAGGTGCTCATCTTTTTCACTTCTGGATTCCTCTTTGTTCTGTTTGCAGCTTAATCGAGCTTCCTTTGGGAAGCAGGTGAATTGTCAAGGACAGTCTGTGCAGATGCTGTAAGGGGCAAGGTTTAGGCTGGCATCATGCTTGCATGGAAAGGTGTGCACTGTTGGGAGCGGTATGAGCTGACACAAACGGGAATCATTGTTTTCCTCCTCCTGACTGGGCACCAGCAATAGGAACCTTCCTTCCTCTGTCTTTGCCACATACAAGCCTGGGGTTACTGTTCATCCTCTGCTCACCAGAGCTGAGACTCACGGCCATGTTGGCATTCCCATGCTGCTCCATAAAAGACTCAGAGAGGCACAGTTATATGATTCTTTACTTTTGGCCTTCTCATGTATTTTTTCAGTAAGAAAGCAGGCTACATGACACAAAAGAGAAATGAAGATGGTTCTTTATGAGGTCAGTTAATTAGTAATTTATTTTTGAGTACTGACTGAAAGTTTACTGACTAGTGAAAAAGTACAGGCTAAAAAGCCCTCTCATACAGTCACACACTGATTTTACTGTCATACTTTGGCTGTGTAAGGCCACAGCATTTGAAAGCTTTCGAGCAATGTATACTTAATTTCAGTTTTTATCAAGATTTTACTTAAATATTACAGGAACTATCATGAATGAACTCAAGAGAGATTGAAGTAAATATCTAGTTATAATCCTAATTCTGGTTATAATTCTAATAATGCTCCAAGGGAGCATTGTAAAATACAAGGCCAATGCACAGCATTCCCAGTTTTGCATTTATTTTAAGCAAATTTAGTCTGATGTAAATTTAAAAAATAGATAAATATACAACAGTTCTAATTATTTATCTAGCTTCTAGCTCACCTGAAAATATTTTATCCCTAAGCTTTCCTTTAGTTAAAATGGTGTAAAGTGAGCTAAAGAAGACTATAAACATGACAAACCCCTACTTATGAACCATATATCATAAATATCTAATAAAAAATATTTCCACTGGGAGGGGAAAACAATTTAATAAAAAAAGTGTGCATTGTAAAAAGACTGTCATGAGTTGAAACACCTTCAGTTAAATGTATATATAACATGCATCACATATAAAACTATTAATCCAATTTAGTAACATGCAATGCATTTATGCTAAGAAACTGCTAAAAAAGCACTAAATGGAATTTACTGAGATGAATAAAAAGCACAGTTACTAACTAGACTTTCTAGATCCCAGTTAGAAAATGAGGCTGTGAAATTGCTCTGTGTTAAAGGACTATTAATGGTTATATTAGCGCTTGACTAATATTTTATAGTGCAGGCTGTTACTACATTAGATCTCGTTGTACGGCTTCCTGTAAAATCATTGACCTGTACTTGGAATATATTTTTTCTTTATTATATTTTTAAGAGTTTGCTGCATTTTGGAACTTCCTAATCCTGAAGAGACTACTGTAAGCTGAAGTTACCCATGCTACCTGTTCCTTGCAGGCAGGTTGCTGGTAAAATAGTGCTTAAAATAGTGCTGAACCTTTGTTTCAATGGTGATGAAAATGCTGTCTTGTGGCAAATGATGCAAACAACCGCTAACTCAAAGAAAATCACACTAAGGTACAGCACATTCAATATTGTAAACATGTGTTTGGTTGTGTCAGTGATGAGAACTATGGTGTGAACTGTGAGTCGAATCCTCACTTGTGGAACTGTGAAATATAATTTTTCCACACTAATTCTGGCCTTCCTCCGGGGCTGAGACTGCAAAGATGCCCTTGCAATGTCAAGGGTCTGGTTCCCAGCTCCATGCTAGAGGACCTGGCCTGACTACTGCTACTGCTCCTTACTTCAAATTTGCAAGAAATTAATGTGATCTCTTGCAATTTTCAATTTCATTAAAAAAATATGGAAACAACTTTTATTAACCATTTATATCGGTCATAAATTACCATGTTTTGGCACTTTTATTTGGAAAATATCTTGAGATTACAAATATTTTGTGGTGGAAGCAAGAAAAAAATGTGGGTTTTTTTAATAAGGGAATGCAGTAGGCTTTCATTAGCACTTTCACTTATTATAATCCTTTAAAATAGTGAGCCTATCTCTTGGAAAATTAGATTAAAAAAAAGAAATAAGGCAGCCAAAAGTTCTACTCTGCTCAAAACTGCTTTGAATATTCAAGTGAGAGAATGTGAAACTGTATATGGACAGGCTCTTTATGTGTCAATTTAAATAAAATATAGAGAAGATATAGGAATAAATAGCAATAATAAATTTTATAACCCTCGGGACAGTGACAAATAAGCAAAAATAAATTCCTTCTGAATGAGGATTATAAAGTTCTATGAAGTCATGCCATACTCAGTGAAATCTGAAGGCTAAATCACCTTAGCCTTTCACATCATGCTGTTGAGGAAAGCCCAGTGTTGTGCTTGGGAAAGTGCTTGGAATACAGCAGACGCACCTCATTACAGGGTTAGGTCCCAGTATAAACTTTTATACATCTACACATAATCAAATTTGTCATGTGAAAAATTAAGTTACAATTTTTTTTTCTCAATTAACCCTGGCCTAATGCAATAAAATCCTGCATAATCTTTCCTGTTAAGCACTAGATGCAAACCCAACTGAGGAGCCAGAAAACCAGACTGAGGATGGTTTTTAGCTACATGACAATCTGTGAACAGAACTTGGAAGAAAAGCAAAATCCACTGTAATGTACTGAGTCGTTATTGTTAACAGCAGCATAACTCTTCTGAAACAGCAGTAACATTGGTCTCAACTGGGGAAACACGGCAGGAGGTTCATGGAATGCTCTTCCAGCATGCTGGGGAAATGATCCCTGGTGAATGCCCAAATGTGTCTTGAAACATCGGAAGTGCTGGTACTCAGCTCATGTAAAGTATGAGTTACAAATATATTACAGAGATGTATATGCTTAAAGCTGAAGTTATATGAAGCATGTCATCTGTACAGCCCAGAGGAGAAGAATTAAATTGTGCAATCCTAGTTAGAAGCTGAATAGATGCACTAACACGTCGAGCTGAAAGGGATAAAATGCCATAGGAAGCAGAGGCAAAGGAAACAAGGTTTGGCCTTTCCTGGGCCATTACTACACCCAGAATAACATTATGTATAGTGATATATAAACCTAATACTACAGTGGAAGCTGAATCTCCATCTTTCCACTTTAAAGGATTCTCATATCTCTAAAACCTTCACGGCTTGAGCTGACAGAGGCTCCTGGGTGGGAGAAGCGCTCTTTCATTTGTTCCATGGAATCCCATTCAGGTTCTGCTGCCATATGAGTAGCTGATAATCGGCATTTCCTTTCACTCACATACGTTCCCCAGGAAATTACAGCAGTCTGCCAACCTGCCTGAAGCAAGTGGTGTGGAGAGGGGTGGTGGCAGCTGCAGGCAGCAGAGTCTAGGAGCTGCCAGATTACCTGTATGGGATGCAAACCTCCTTGGGAATGGGACTACAAAAGGGCCTATACAAAGTACTTCAGTGCCACTGACCAGCTCAGGTCACATTTTCTGTCCCTTTTCTTTCAACTGCAGCATTCACCAGCTGATGACTGCAGCAAGACTTCAGGAGTAACAAAGCCCAAGGGCACCTGTTGATTTATAAAAGAAAGATTTTTGCAATAGTGAAGGGAAGTTCTGATTCTGGGGATAGGGATGGGATGTTTGCTGTTTTGGGTGTTTGTGGTTTTTGTTTGTTTGTTTTTTACCACTAAAATAATACAACCTATCTTGATTTTTCTCTTGAAGAAACCTCTGTAACAAGGTGATTAAAAATAAATAATTAGAAGCAATATTTAGATGAAAGCTGAGCACTTGGAACTTAAGCAACATGCTGCTTACTACTGTCCATAAAACTTCATAGTCTGTTGTGCCTGTGAGAGGAAAAAAGACAATTTAATTACTTCAGCATAGAATTAAAAAAGTTTTCCCTTGATCAGTACATGTAGATACACTGCACCCCCATAACTCCAAACTGAGTTACATAGGCAGCAAGATATCTGACGGATCAATTGGATTTGAAGGGCCAGAACTCTGGGAACAATAAAAAGGCCTTTTTGAATACATGAATTGCAAAAGTTAGTGCAGGATAAGGATGGTCACCTCACAAATGGGGACATAGAAACGATGGAGGTGTTAAGTGCTTTTTTGCTGTCTTCAAAACTATTAATAGGCGCAGTGCTCTGAGCGGGAGAGGCATGGCTGTGAGAATGATAATCTCACAGTTAAACCTGAAATCATAAAGCATCTGCTGGTCCAGCTGCTTTGTTACAAATCTATAAGGCTTGATGGGAATGACTGAGAATCCTCAAACAGCTAGCTGATGTCATTGTGAAACCTCTGTCAATGATTTTGGAATGGTCTTGGGAATCTGGAGAGGTCCCAGCTGACTGGAAGCTGGCTAACATTGTCCCAGTCTTCAAAATGGGCAAGAAGGATGACCCTGGCATGTTCAGGCCTGCCAGTCTCACTGTAGTGCCTGTTAAGGTTATGAAGAAGGTGATTCTGAGACATATTGAAAAACACCTGAAGGACAGACAACAGAGCTGGTTATAGCCAGCTTCATGAGGGACAAGTCCTGTTTGTCCTAGCTGATTTCCTTTAATGACAAAGTAACCCACTGTGGTGGTTACAGCTGGAGTAGAGTCAATTTTCATCACACTGGCTGGTATGGGCTACAGTTTGGAATTTTGCTGAACAGGGAGTTGCTAATATAGAGATTTTTCTATTATTGCTGAGCAGGGCTTACACAGAGCCTTTCTGCAGTTCATACTGCCTACCACACTGGTGAGGAAGGTGGAGGTGCATGGGAAGGTGGGAGGAGGCACAGCCAGGGCAGGTGACCCAAACTGACCAAAGAGATATTCCAGACCATGTGGCATCAGGCTCAGTCTATAAAGTGTGGGGAAGAAAGAAGGTGGGTATGTCTGGAGTGATGACCTTTGTTTTCCCAAGTAACCGTAATGCCTGATGGGGCCCTGCTCTCCCAGAGATGGCTGAACACCTGCCTGCCACTGGAAGAAGTGGATTAATTCCTTGTTTTGCTTTGTTTGTGTGTGTGTCTTTTGCTTTCCCTGTTAAACCATCTTTATCTCAACTCATGTGTCAAAATTGGCTTTTCCTCTTCCAATTCTCTCCCCAGTCTGACAGATGGGGGAGGGAGACAGTGGCTGCATGGGGCAAGCTCATGACACCCAGTAGCTGATAAAAGGAAGCCAGCTGATGTAATCCTTTTGGATTTCAGTACAGCTTTTAATTATATCTCTTGTAGTATCCTTCTGGAAAAGATGTGCAGCACACAACTGGATAAACACATCATGGGATGGGTGAGCAACTGGCTCATGGGTCAGGCACAAAGGGTTAAAGTGAATTGGGTGACATCAGACTGGTGACCTGTCACCAGTGGTGTTCCACAGGGCTCCATTCTTGATCCTGTGCTCTTCAGCACCTTCATAAATTACTTGGATGCAGGAGTGGAAGGTTTACCAAGAAAGTTTGCAACAGGGATAAGCTATTGTCTCCTCTGAAGACAGAGAGGCCTTGGCAAATCAGTGCTGAGCAATCACCAACCACATGAAGTTCAACAAGGGAAAGTAATGGATTCTGCTCCTGGGATGGGGCAACCCTGGATGTATGGACAGTCTGGGGAATGAGATGATGGAAAGCAGCACCATGGAAAGGGACCTGGGGGTCCTGGTCAGTGGCAAGTTGAACATGAGCCAGCAGTGCCCTGGCAGCCAGGAGGGCCAAGCATGTCCTGGGGTGCCTCAGGGCCAGCATGGCCAGCTGGGCAAGGGAGGGGATTGTCCTGCTCNAGCTGGGCAAGGGAGGGGATTGTCCTGCTCTGCTCTGCACTGGGGCAGCCTCACCTCCAGTGCTGGGGGCAGTTTTGGGTGCCACAATATAAGAAAGACATAAAGTTATTAAAGAGCACCCACAGACGGGGAACAAAGATGATGAAGGTCCTTGAGGGAAGCTGTATGAGGAGTGACTGAGGTCACTTTGTCTGTTCAGCCTAGTGACCAGGAGACTGAGGAGAGACCTCATCACAGTCTGGAACTTCCTTGAGAGGGGAAGAGGAGGGGCAGACACTGCTCTCTTCTCTCTGGTGACCAGTGACAGGAGCAGAGGAAAAGGCCTGAAGTTGTATTGGGGAAGGAAGGTTTAGTTTGGGTATTAGAGAAAGGTTCTTCACCCAGAGGGTGGTTGGGCACTGGAACAGGCTCCTCAGGGAAGTGGTCACAGCACCAGCCTGACAGAGTTTAAGAAGTGTTTGTACAAAACTTGCAGGTACGTAGTGTGATTATGGTTGTCCTGTGAAGGGACAGAAATGGACTTAGATGATCCTAGCAGGTCCCTTCCAACTCAGAATGTTTTCTGATTTTGTGATTCTGTGATTTCACACATCACAGCTTTCAAACACTTAGCTGGTCATGGTGTCGTTTGCAAGAGTAACCTAGGAAAATTCGTAATTAATATGTATATTTCAACACACCCATATTCAGACACATACAGATGTAAATAGGGTGATCTTAGAGAAAGCTGCCGTGCAAAGCAGTGGAAACAGCTTATTCAGTTGACTGGGGCAGTTTATAAGGTAGTCTAACATCAAGGAACAGCAATGATATAATTTTATTACAGCATGAGCACTGTATGATGTACAGAAAGCAGCTGACTCACAAAGGCCTAGTGGCGTAGTTTCTGCTTGGGCAAACTTTCCACTGGTGTTTCCAAAACTAGAGGGATGCATCCACCTATTACTACTTAAAACTAGCACAGCATTCAGGAACAGGACTGGGCCATTAGACAGCGCTTTTCATCCCATGAAATCCCATGCTGCTTTCCAAATCACATCCATTTATAGGTAGATAGATGAAACTTTATCCATGACAAACCTGGTGGCCTACAGGGTAAAATGCAGCAGAAATCCTGCACACCAGTTTAGAAGGGCAGCACTTATCCTGAATCAACATGTCACTGTGTTTGTTGAGGACTGTGGAGTTTAATAACTTATTTCTACACAAAATATTAGAGCAGACCTCTAGGGAACATAGGCATCATCTACTTTTATCCTAAGACCAGACATGGCATCACCACACGATGTTATTCACCCGTTTCTGCTCCAGATCAGCTACGGGAGGTTGGGTTTTCCTCCAGCTTTTGTCACCCATGTAGGAAAGATATGGTGTTTGTGAGGTCTGACATGATACCAACCCAAGGTGACATTGCAGTGAAAACACTTGTAAAAGAGTTCCTATGCAGGCAATCTATGTGTGCTCAGGGCAAGATCATGATAAACTCTTACAATTAACATTTTACACAGGAAAGAGTTTTAATGAAATCAATAACAAACCCAGTGGCATTAAGGAGTTTTCTAAAATGGCAAGAATATCACCACTGGGCTTTAACATAATTTGTGTTAGATACAGAGCATTTAGTGAATGACAAAGAGCAAAAAATCCTGGGATCATATTCCCTGTAAACCACAAATATTAAATGAAGTCTTTACAAGCAGCAGTATCTTTCCTGGCTAAGTTTGTTTATAGAACATTTGGTGGACTTTTATGAATATAACTCCAGTTCTGAGCTGAGGCCACATATGTTTCTGGGTTACTTACTGAAAAACCTTAAACCTGGGTCCACTATGAAAATGCTGAGAGGCACTTCACCGTGGCAGTCTTGGCTGTTCAAATTGAAATGAGAGAAATCACAAAGCATTACATGCTAAATACTCCTACTGACAAATACAGGTCTACAATATTTAGATATAGAAATGAATTTTTTGAATTTTCTCATTATCTCTGGAGATATTTATGATGCGACAAGGGTGATCATAGAAGGAATTAAAAAGAAATAGCATTCAAAACTATGAAAAGAGAGGCTTGATGGCCATTAACTTCTAATGAAAAAAGTTCTGCAGGGGTGTGATATAGCCAACAACTTGTATTTTAACATACTGATAATGAATCCCAGCATAGTCATTCAAATCAAAGTCAGTATGCTTTCTTTTGTCCCTATGGAAATTTAAATCAATAATACTGGCACTATCCATACTATACCTACATGTATATCTATGAATATATATTTTTGAATTACAAAATACCGTTGCATTATTTTACTCTCATTTCATTCAGTTCTTTAACACAGAGTTGTGCATCTCTACTTTTCCAATCAATTTATTCTGTTAGTATTTTTCATCATTTTAAATCCCTACATTAAGTCAATAATGTTGATTACTTACCATAAGCACTGTGAAAGCCATTCTAATACCGGTTATTTGCAATTTGACATCCTCATCTCTATGCATTATTCCACTTGGAAAAGTGAATGAAACCCTTGATCCAGAATCTGAAACACTTAGGGGTAATGATCCTGTTTACTGATTTACTGAAGCTGTAGGTTTTAAGCACTATTTAATAGATGAAACCAAAAGCACTATCAGGCAAAAAGGAAGCAACCAAGATGTTGTAGGAAGCATTCATACTATATGAATAATAGGAATTTGTTGTGATTTTTGTTGTTTCAGGTCTTTGAGGCAGTTACCTAACACTGTTAACCTTATCAGTGCTTCAGTTTTCTTACAATTCAGAATATAAATCTAATTAACTCAATGTAAGAGAAAATGTAGCACTCAATAACTAAATTATTTTGTCAGAATCCCATTTCAGTATTATCTGCCTTTTAGTGTGCAGCTGATAATGACTATATTTTATTTAGAATTATTAAAATAAATTGGAAATGGAACTGAAAGTGCTTGAGTCCTATGTGAACCATAAGCCCAAAGAAATGCAAGAAGTTACTTATAGCCCTTCACTGAGAGTGATACATTTCATAGCAGCAGTAGCATAGTGATTGAGCACTGTGAGCATCTGAAAGTGAGTTTGATGTGATGTCTGTGCCCAAACAGGGTTCTGCTGAGAACCACTTTAAAGAGAGGGATCATCTCACAGTGGCTGTAAGTGTAGGAAGATAGAACCACCTGGAGGCAATAATTTGGACCATGAATAAGAGGTTTGGTTTTAATTTCAGAGGTAGCAAAAAATAGGTATTATATTGTACTTTGGGTGACAGTGTGAAGAGAAGACAGGCTGTCAACAACACAATGTGTATTTTGCTGTTACTCAGTAAATGGTAGTGAATAAAAGCAAAACAAATGTGGATTTTGGTGGGCCGGTGATTTGGGTTTTATTATTTGTTTCCCACTTTTACTAGAATTGAATTTTAAGTCTTGGTGAATGTGATACCTTTAAGTGATGCATATCTATTCAGATGATACTATTTCAAATTCAAATTTATAAGTATAAATTACAGAAAATTCATTCTCACATATCCACAACATTTCAAAGAGTTTCTCAGCCATCACTATACTGCAGATACTCAGTTTTCTTCCTGATCTAAGCCTTTCACTTGAGATTTTAAACATACTATTTATCTCAGGAACATCATGAATTTAGGACTCATTCTTATTAGCATAGAATTAGAATAAATCTGAGGAAAAACAATTGAAAGAATTAGAAATATATTACATACTAACTTTATGCAGTTTAATAAGCAGATGTTGAAAGCTTGTTTGATGCCATATTTTTATTCAGAATTATTTTAGGGATTATCTAAGAGCTCTACTGTGGATTATAGAAAAAGAGTAATTTCAGTTTAATTTAGCCCTATGAACATCTGAAAGTGTTTCAGACAGGTGAAATATACCAAGGGATGTCTTAAGCTACCACTCCAGGGACTATGAATAAAAAAAGAGTCAGTTGCCAAGTGGAGTTGGCATTTTACTAAGTCTGGATATAATTGTACTAGAAATCTTGAGGATACTTTGAAGCAGTCTTAAGAGAAGATATTGCCTATTGGAATTCCTTCTTAGTGCAAATTTCACTGCAATTTATTTTAGTTCAAATATTCTTGTGACATAAGATTATACTCTCACTCTGAATATGTATATTCATATCATCAGCTGAAATTGTTAAAAGCTAAGTATCCTTGCCTCTGTGCCCGCTGACTTCTTGTCTTGCAATTGGAAAATAGTCATGAAAGCCAGACCAAGTTTTTTGATGCACAGGCATTAAGCTATTGGTCCATTTGACCTGTCTGCCCTTCTGCTCATCTGCTTTTGCTGTTTCTGTTTGACTTCAGCACTGCTGTTCCGTGGTTTCTCTCTCATTTTCTCTACCCAGATCCTAACCCGTGCAAAAGAGTTAGCCCCAGGACCAGCATTAATATTTCACAGTACCCCAGGAACACAGTTATGGGCACTGAGGAATAGAGTAAGGTGCTGCCAGAGCATGCAGATTGTCTCTTCTCTCTCAGTTGCCTTCCACAAAATAAGGATAAAACATGGAACTTTTATTACTTTCCAGAAAAAAGCAGCATCTATTATCACCCTCTTTTTTCCCCCCCCACAGTCTTTCTGTTTCTGATATCTCTGTTTTTTAAATAGGCAATAGGTACCACCACTCTTTATTAAACTGCAGTCCCTTTTGTCAAGTATCCCTTCTTAATGCTAAAGATTCTGTTACTCAGTTATTATCATACTTGAGGAGACTGATTTTCCTGCTGTCAACTTCTTTATTCCAAGACACACTATCTGAACCAGTTCTAATGATCCTCTCTTATTGACTGTTGGTTTTCCATGGCCTATCAGTTACATAAAGACAGATGCCATCAAGGGACAATGTTTTGTTGGATGTTTATCAGAGATTGTCCAGGTTTGCTGGTTATAAATAAAGTATTTGTTGAATTACAGTATGCAACTGTACACTCCACTTACTCCATGTACCTTAGAGAGGTTGACACATCCTTGACACACAGAATTATGAAGTCAAACTGTAAGATAGAAGAAACTTACAAAGATTAAATAATTTTATTATTTTTCAAACAATTAGTAGCACTACGCTGCTAAGTGGAGATCAAACATAATTTAGGAACTGAGAGGGCAATAAACAAATTACTACTGTTTTCTCTGAAACCTCTTGGTCTACAGACTCACTGTAATTTAATCCAGAAGCTCAGTAGATTGTCAATTATCCATTAGAGTTGTCACTGCCCCCTTGAAAAGGATTTACTTTACAATAAGGGCACAAGAAAAGAAATCTGCATGGTTGTTTCAGGTGAAATGGGACATTTGCTGCTGATTCATGATCATCACAGCTGTGGTCTCTATGTCATGATGATGATGATCAAGTGGTTTAGAGGTTTTGCTTGGCAAACACCAACATTTAACTTTATCAGCTTAATGGTGTGGCACCTGTGTTTCAGTAACTACTGTGAAATTCACTGTAAACAAGAGTGAAAAGTGACCAATGGACTTAGCCATTCAACAGCAAGGTGAACTAAGTGGCTAGTTACAGTACTAGAAGAATTATTTCTTTTCCTTAACCAAACCTGAAGCTTTAAGAATCTCTCTCCTTAATGAACAATTCAGAATACCTTGGAAGTGATCAGCGCTGCCTCATTGTGTGGCCACAGCCCGTATACCAGCCGCATTAGATGACAATAACATAGTTGAAAGGATCTAGAATCTGTCTGGCAGAGCTAACTGAAGCCTCTGAAAAAATTTACAAGTGTTTTTCTTTTCCTTTCTTCCCCATTTTTTTTTCCTTTTTGTTACTTTTTTTTTTTTTTTTTGTCTTGTTTTATTTTGTTTCCCTCACCTCTATTGGGTATTAAGGAACAGAAATACAACTTTTGCAGCAGGACAATTGTCCATGTGCTAGTGTACTAGAATATCTGCATGTTGCAATGAAGTATAACCATGCACAAAAACAGTTATTTAAATGAAAGAGACTTTATTCTTTGCCTATCCACTATCTCAGTGCAGTAGCTACAAAGCAGAGGAATTAATGTTTTGGTTCTCTTCTGGATCTCCTCACTCAATGAATGAAAAATGTTAAAGAGACTCTGTTTTACTTTCAGGTCTTTTTATTTCGTTTGTATATGTAGGCAGCTGATAGAGCCCCAAATCATGTCCATCCCAGTGTGCTAGGCACAGAAGTATAAAGGAAGAAGCATACAGTTACTGGTCAGAAGAGCTTAAGGACAAAAATCTAAAGGACAAGGTAGCAATATCATAAGTCACAAAGGTTTTGCACTCCCAGAAAATAACGAGGAGCAGTATAAACACTGCAAAATTTAAAACATTGTATGTATATTACAGTTTCTGAATTCATGTTTCCAGAATGTCTCCAGCAAACATAACGCCAAACCTTCCATCCTCTTAGAAAACCCCAACTTTCTTTCAATAAAGAGTAGACATCTTATCTTGTGGATTATTTTCATTGTGGGTTTTCTCTGTGTATGTGTAGCCTTAAAGAAAGCACTAAAATTAAAATAGAATTCTAAATATTAAAAAAGTTTAGTCTCCACATACACTGCCACAATGCCTGGAAAGAAGTAGAATGGGGAGAAAAGAAATATGACATATCAGAGGATATAAAGGAAAAAAACCCCACAAATGCATTTACATAGTTGGTTTCTCTCTGGAATCTGCCACAATTTCTTCATTGTCAGAATTTATAGAGATCCAGAGTGACACAGCTACAAAAAGAGCTGCTACAGTAAAGAACTATAGTAATATGTTACCAGCATTTATTTTTCTGCTTTGTCTAAAACTCATAAAAATTACCTTGTCGTAGAAGTTTTATGGCTGTTTGGATCATCATTAACTGACCCTTAAAATTCAATATTTTAGTAAGACTCACAGAGCACAGTCTGTGAAATCACAGAATCCAGTGATGGAAAGGGATCATGCATTGTTGTAACCAGAACCAGGAAAAAACCCCACCCAGTTTGCTGAAGAAAAAATATATGTTTTTCCTGGATTTGAATTTGAATCCATCATCTATAATTTCCCGTCTTGGCTGGTAGACCACATACAGTAATAGATAATCAGGAGTAAGAAAGAAAAAAATGCATTCCAAAGTCTTCGTTTTGTCCACTTTTCTCACTGTTTGCTTAATGACAGTTGCAAAAAGTAAGTGGCCAGATTGCAAAGACTTAGTGATGAACAACTCAACGCTGCCTCTACTCCACTATATCCACGCCCCAAAAATATAATGATATCTTCATGCTAAATCTAACTATTTATAATAATAATAAAAACCTTGTGGCAATGCAATCTTTGTTCAGTACAATATCAGTAGCTTACAGAGAAAGGAAAGAATCCTGAGGCAATATTTTTACATACATTAAAAACATATATGTGTGGCATGATATTCCATTAACAGACACCATATGTCTCCTCTGGAGATGTTAATTCCTAATCTCATCAGGGAAATGCATGTGTGTACTGTGTGTGTGTGTGTTCCTTGATCATGTTTTATAAATTGTCTGTCTCTAGATAAGAGGTTATAAACATCTGAAAAATTACACTGTTTTCGGTGCTACCACTTAACAAAAAATCTGGTTGTTCCAAAATTTACTATATTTTCCATATCATGATGTAGCAGCAGTTGATGACCAATGAGAAGCAGCATGGCTTTTAAAGAGAGTAAAGAAATGCTGGACTTAGTCTTGATCTCTACTGTAGTGAATCTCAAACTGAAAATAATGAGATTCTTCCAATTAACAAATTAGCGCTGTTTCTGTTTACAGCCTTAGTGAATATGTTTTGATTGAAAAAAGGTACTATTTGAGCATAAAATTTTTATTAATAAATATAAGAGCTTTGTCACTGTGCCTGGCAACAAGCAATTCCTATTAAAATTAATGCAAGCTAGAAAGCACAGTTCTACCTTCAAAAGCTGATTATTGTAAAATTTTTCTGCAATGAACACTTTCATAGGTTTCCTCTTCGAGCTTAGCTTTACAGTTATACATTTCTAAATTGTGCAGACAAATATATGCAATTTCTTATGAGGTCTTTTTTATTTCATTGGGTAAGAAAATTAAAACTAATGGGAATTTAAAATGAATCAGGTAATGTTGAAATAAAAATTCTTTCATAGAGGATTTATAATGATTTTTTTAATGAATGGCTTACACTGGAATGACTTGATCTTTATTTCCTTACAGATTTCTTTTAACTTTTGTACATGAAAACTGGCACTTTGATCTGGTTCAGAATTTTGTAGTAAATTGCTGTAGTTCTTGACAATAAATTTTCCACTATATGCACTCTTTACTGATTTTTTTATTGTAATCTGAATCACTCAAGAACAGTGAAAATTTGGAACTTTAGGATCTTTCATAACAGAATTAACTGAATGTAGGTATTCCACAGCTGTGTCAGAAAAAGGACTTTTTGGTGATCTAAGCATTAAATGTCAGGGTAAAAATTGTTTGCTTTGTATTTTACAGCTGTGAATCCTAAGGTGAGAGAAGAGGTGTGCAAAGCATAGATGTGCAAAGCTCTGATGATTTTATAAAATCCTGAAGAACTACTGAATACATTTATATATCCACACAAGTCGTCCTGCAAGGTTTGTAAAACAGCAGGAATTCCTATGAGGCTGTAAAACCTCTCAGATGCCTGAGGGTTTGTCAAATTCATGTGCGATCTTGTGGAACTTGTAAACTGTCAGTGAGGTGTTGTACAGTTTGTAAATTTTGGCTGGACCTTAAACAAAGTCTGGGGTTCCTATGGCAGCTACAAAGCCTACCAGGACTTTTGAATTTTTCACAGTTTTAATGCTTTACCAAGAGAAATGCAATTAACCTTCTCAAAACAGCAAGGTGCTCTGTAACATCACACAGACATTTGTAGAAACAGGTTAGGATCTGAAGAATTACCAAATTACAGTTACCATCTATATATCAGGCTGTTGAAGATGAAAAAGTCCTACAGTTTAATGATTGCTTAGTATTGCAGTTCTCCAGACAAACTTAATTGTACACATTGGCAAACAAAACCTCTAAAACTTTAAATCAATGGATACTCTGGAAATAAAATGTTTTCCTCTCAAGATGTAGAAGTGAAGATAATGTGTTCTCAGGAGCGATTTGGTTGAAAATTAGTCCAGCTGTTGTTTTATCAGTAACATAAACAACATGGAAAAAAGTAGTTGTTTGCACCAGTGCATTGGTTAAAAAAGATATTGCGTCTTTTGCTACACGAGGTCCTTTACAAATTGCTTAAAAAAAAGTTTATATCTTCAGCTAATATGAAGCCCTTTACAAGCTGCTCACTTTTTGTTTCCCTGAGCCAAACAAAGTTCAAGCCTTTCCTTGGCCTTCACCCTGCTTGTAGAAAATCTATGTATTTCAGTCAGCAGACAAAACATGAGGACAAGGAGAAAAAGAGAAAGCACACAGTGTTGGTACACTATCGAGTGACTTAAAAGGAATGAGTCCTGACACAACAGTTCCCTTTTTCCATAGCTGTTTCTGCTTCTGATATAATCTACTGTATCTCCTTCAGAAGGTCTCTGGTAACTATTAAATTCCATTTTCCAGAGTGTGCTGGTTTCAACCCATCACACACAGACTCCAGGAAAAAAAATCAATCAAATATTAGTTATGGTGTAATGTCCTCCATTGACGGTATCAGCATGTGATAAATAGAAACCTACATTTTTTGTTACTGAACTATTAAAAGTTTTAATTTCACTGACAGGAAGGCAAAACAAAGGTGTACAGGAAATTTTGGCACAAATGGAAATTCAATTTAAATAAACACGTCGCAATCTCCTCAGGTGCTAGATCATGCCTAACATTGACTACTTAAAAGCACATCGTATTAAGGGTACAGATTTGGCTTTCATGCTTTTGTACATCTCAGCTGCTGCACCTTAGAACATCACTTTAGGGAAAGAAGAATGTGTGAATGCTGTGTGTGGGGAGCAGAGCAGTTCTTTGTAAACATTTGCCATTTCTTCTTATATGGGTGAATACATAATACTTCCAAGTACACAAATCACATTTTAGATTTAGATCTCATTTACATAATAAAAAAGAATGCAGAAAATGTTCCAGAGGGCAAGCAAACCCTTTGAGCATAAATTCAAAAGAAATTTTGAGAACTGTTTCCTTGTTGGTTTCTTTAGTGTGTTTTAAACCTAAAAGATGGTTATTGCAAAAAACAATATTGTTCTCAATCTGTATGCATGTTAAACTGGAGACTGATGGAAACCAGAAGAAAGAACATGCTAAGATTAAATTCTCAAGCAAGTAGTGACAAACTCCTTGTCCTTGAAGCTTGTATAAATAACTTTCCTGTGTTTTTTTAACCTGTTTCCCCTGCTCTCCAGCCAGCCCAGCAGCGAGGCATGTCACTCTGATGGTTCACATCCATCTCCTTTTATTGATGTCCACTTCGGTATCTGTACAGGTCATCAATATTGCTGCCTCTCTGGCAGCCGCTGGGAACGGCAGGGCAGCCTTGTGGGACTTGGCATGTGGGGGGAGGCTCAGCTCACTGCCGAACTCATGGTTCCAGCCAGATGCTGGTACCAGGCTGTCATAAATCTTTTACGTGACCCAGGTGAACTCTGAGGCTCAAAGCTCACTGAAAACTGATCAGGCCTCTGTTTAGTTTAACAGGCCCTTTTCAGTGACAAGTGAAGGGTTCAACAAATGCTCAAACCAGATATATATTAGTTGAAAAACTAATGGCTTTTAAAAGAATGTTTGACAATTGTTTAGGGCTGTCTGTAGATCCATTATACTGATAAATGACCAACTTGGTCTATGCCGAACTGGAGATGGCCAGCAAAAAGCAACTTTGGTTATTATTTTTTTTTCCCTCCCCTACCTCCTTATGCACTCTCCACAGCTTTGGTGGCTGCATAAGATCCTCATGTGCTGTGGTGGTCAGGAAGACTTAAGGCAGCAAAGGATACCTGTGCAGCTTATATTTAACCTTCCAATCAAATCGAAATTAAGCAAGACTGCAGATACCCCCAGTGACCTGCTATTGACCGCCTGAACTTCTAAGTTAGGGTCAGTTGGGGCCCAGAGTAGGAGGTCAAAAGCTGGTCAGTGCTCTTCAGCTTCAGCATGTTGAATAGAGAGACTTTATTGCTGTGATTTATGCAATTTGCACAGACAGGTTAAGGAGATCTTAAAACATGCCACAGTGCTCACTTACACTGGTTACACCATCCACTGGGAAAATTAATTCTGATTGTCCATATGAAATCTCTTGTGGATACGCCTTGAAGTATTTTACTCTCTGTACTGAAAAGATTCATACCCACACTCGACCCCTGAACATGGCAAGGTTAGTGTTTACAGACTTACTTAAACAGTGTGAATGCACCAAATAAGGCACTTTACAAAGCTGATTAATTGCAAAGGCAGAAAACAACCAGTAATTTTTTTTTAAATTATTTTTTATGGTAAGGAGAAGGGGGAAGGCACAGCTAAACTAAAGATTACGGCAATTTCAACACAGTGAAGACTGATTTTTAACCAGTCCACAGACAACAGCCTTTGGTGTTTCCTTCGGTTTTTACACACCTTCTTTTATTTTTTTAACCAGAAATTCTAGTGGTTGGAAAATTATCAGATCAATCATAAGGAAGAATCAAAAAATTTAAGAGCTCTTAGCACTTTGTAATCAGAGGACATTTTTTTCCTGCTGAAGCTTAATACAGATTAAATTAATTTTAACTTTCACACCCAAAACAGTTTCAAGGACTGCCCTAGCTGCTGCTCAAGCTCTAGGTCTTTGTAGAGCAGAAACTGCCAGTGATGTGGATTTTCTCACAGACTCATCTCTGACCACCAGAATTGTCTTTGCTGGTGATCAAAGCAAGAAACTGAAACCTAGTCAGCGAGGGTGAAAGGATAGGGTGCTTAAGCCTTTTAGAGCTACCTCTTTTTCATTGTAGTAGTTCATATTTCTTTGGTGTCTGTTACCCCCAATTTAATATACCTAATTTAACAACATTTTAGTCCATAATAGGGTATAATTGTATTTGACATAACAAGGGGGAGGAAGAGGTAACATTTGCCAAGCTATACTGAAAAAAATGGCCTTAGCAGATGTGTAGCTGCTTATTTTCAGAAGTATGTTAAGAATAAAGTTTTAACAAGCATATTCTATGACCTAAGTTATATTTACATGAAGTTCAAGAATGGCTGAGCATGAGCTGGTATAATCTGCTAGGTAATTCCACCATTATTAATAAATATATTTATAAACAGCTATAGAACAGAGCAATCCTGGTGATTAAATAATAATTTGTTCTGAGAAGAACTTATACATATTATTTTAAGTTATATACTACTCTGTCATAAGGATAACGAATATTTTTAAGGCTACCAAATATGTATTTATCTGAAAGCCTGAAACAGATACAAGAAACATTTTTTCAAGTCAATAAGACACATTGCAACTACTTACAGAAGTATATTTCACTTGTAGTGAAAAATAGGAAAAGCTATCAGCTTCTTATTCTATGAACTCAGAGATTCAGGTAGAAATGCCATCCACTGATTTACACATAAAAGGTTCTGTAAACAAGTAACAGAAGCAGAATATGATCTCTCACCAATCTTCAGAGTCAGTGTTGATAGCTGTGGTCCTCTTTTAGCCTGCTGTGGGCATACATAAATAAAGACAGTCAGTATTCCCAAAGCATGAGAGAGGTTTTTTTACTGTAAGGTTGCCCAGATAACTCTAAACTTTTCTCAGACAGAACAACAAAGGTTGGCCACATACACTGTAGTTGAACAACTGGTACTTTTAAGCACAGTGTCATGAATGGACTGACTGGTGGTTTCATGTTTTGCTCACTGTGTAACAGTGAGTGTCCAGAGAAAGCAATAAAACTAGACAGAGATTAGTACCAAAATACCATAAAATAGATTCTGGTAATATGAAGGCAATGAGTGAGAGACCTAATGTCCCATTTCTTTGATTATATTTTACAGTACAAATTTAATATAACTAAGTGCAGCAAATAGTAACACCCACTATTTCTTTCTTTGTGAAAAGGAAAATTCCTGATAGACTGTCTGTGCACCCCAAATTCCCACTGTATTTTCAAGGCTATTCTTAGCCTTCTGAGGTGGTCAGCTGTAAGGAGATCCCATTGTCTGTATCTCATGATCCAAAGCTATACCTGTTGGTTTATCATTACGGTTTTCAGGTGACATTGTTTAGGATTTATATTCTCCAATTTAGTACTCCCACCAATTAAAAAAAAAAAAAAAAAAGACGAAGTACATTGGTCCACTCCCCTCCACTTCTCCACTTCAACTGGCAGCACAAAAGGCAAAGATAACAGCTGAGGAGTTAAGAAAAATTATTTACTGGAAATAGCAATGAGATAAGGAAAATGAACAGTAACAGCATCAATATTAATAACAGAAGTGTAAAAGAGAGAGAATGATTCACATGCAAAAATGCCCACTGCAGAACCCATGACAATAGACAGTACCAGTCAGTTCTCCCTCCATGTTTTCTTAACTGGAAGGAACCCCTTTTCCCTTGAAGAGAGTCCCTTTACTCTACCCCCACATGAGGTAGTACAGAATAATCTCCAGCTCCTAGCCATACTTCCTCCTGACTAATGCAAAAATTAGCTCTGTCCTGGTCGTAATCTGAACAAGTAGAATCCCACATTCTTAAAAAGTCTGTTATAGAGACCAAAGAAAAGAGAACATGATTTCCAAAAGGTCTAACTTTTTTTTAGACATTTCTGCAAACTAAGAGAGTTGAAACCACCAGTAGAAGAGAAAATGATTTTTGGAGGTAAAGTTCAGGGAAAGCTTCAAACCTAGTTTGAATCCTGTCAGAGTTTGATGTAAAACTTGAGTTGTATTTGTCAGAGGAACACTTTCTTTCAATGTGTTTCCAAAGCTTGACTCCAGATAGAATTGCAAGTATTGCAATAAAGCTGGATGAACAAACATGATGATGAAAAAATCAGAGAATCACAGAATAAGATGGGTTGGAAGGGGCCTGCTAGGATCAATGAGTCCAGCTCCTGGCCTTACACAGGATCATCCCCAAGAGTCACACCATGTGCCTGAGAGTTTTGTCCAAATACAAACTCTGTCAGGCTGGTTCTGTGACCACTTTCCTGAGGAGCCTGTTCCAGTGCCCAACCACCCTCTGGGTGAAGAACCTTTCTCTAATACCCAAACGAAACCTTCCTTCCCCAATACAACTTCAGGCCTTTTCCTCTGCTCCTGTCACTGGTCAGCAGACAGAAGAGAGCAGTGTCTGCTCTGCTCTTCCCCTCTCAAGGAAGTTCCAGACTGTGATGAGGTCTCTCCTCAGTCTCCTGATCACTAGGCTGAACAGACAAAGTGACCTCAGTCACTCCTCATACAGCTTCCCTCAAGGACCTTCATCATCTTTGTTTCCCTTCCCTTCCCTAAAGCTAAAGAGATAGCTTTATCTCTTTCTTATACTGTGGTGCCCAAAACTGCCCCCAGCACTGGAGGTGAGGCTGCCCCAGTGCAGAGCAGAGCAGGACAATCCCCTCCCTTGCCCAGCTGGCCATGCTGGGCCTGAGGCACCCCAGGACACGCTTGGCCCTCCTGGCTGCCAGGGCACTGCTGGCTCATGTTCAACTTGCCACTGACCAGGACCCCCAGGTGTCTTTCCATGGTACTGCTTTCCAGCCTCTCATTCCCCAGACTGTCCATACATCCAGGGTTGTCCCATCCCAGGAGCAGAATCCGACACATTCCCTTGTTGAACTTCATATGGTCCGTGATTTCCCATTCCTCTAATTTGCTGAGATCTCTCTGCAGGGCCTGCCTGCCTTTGAGGGAGTCAACAGCTCATCCCAGTTCAGTGTCATTTGTGAACTTAGTATGCCTTCCAGTCCTTCATCTGAGTTGCTTATATTGAAGAGTAAAGGGCCCAAGATGGAGCGCTGTGGAACCCCACTGGTGACAGGTCACCGGTCTGATGTCAGTCCATTCTCTATCACCCTTTGTCCCCGAGCCAGTTGCTCACCCACCCCATTTGTTTATCCAGCTGCGTGCTGCACCTTTTATCCCTAAGGATACTAGGAGATACACTACTGAAAGCTTTTCTGAAATCCAAAAAGAGTGCATCCACTGGCTTCCCTTGTTCAAGGGAACCCATAACTCGGGTGACTTTGTCGTAAAAGGAAATCAGGTTTGATAAGCAGGACTCTCCTCTCATGAAGCTCTGCTGGCTCTGGCTGAGGACTGCATTTTCTTTCAGGTATTTTTCAATACCCCGTAGAATTATCTTTTCCACAACTTTACCAGGCATTGAAGGGAGATGGAGAGGCCTATAGTTTCTGGGGTCCTTCTTGACCTTCTTGGAAATTGAGATAATGACCACCAGCTTCAGATGAGATTCTTCCCAAGACTACTCAAAAACATCTAGAGAGGTTTTGCAGTGCCATCAGGTAGCTCTTAGGATTTTTGGATGAATCTCAACAGCCTCTATAGACTTATAGGAATGCAGCCAGAGCAGGATAATTTTAGGGAAAGAATTATCTTGGATGATGGTCAGTTTGTGATCAATATAATTTTCAAATACCAAAAATATGCATGATTTGGAAAGTGAGAATGTACTCACAGCTTCAGTAGAAGACACTGGTTTCTAAACAATTGAAAAAATGAATAGAGTCACCAGTTAGACATATAGTATTTTCTGCAGAGACTGCATCATCCTTTCCAGGGCAAGCCTATGGATTTTGATGATCCTTAACACAGGCAATGCAAAAGCCTGACTATTTGTAGACAGAACAGGAAAACCTAAGATAATCCTAAAGTTTAGGTTGAGAAAGATCTACTTTTAGCTTATTGAGCTCAGTTTAGCTGCATCTGAATTCCAAGCTGGTGAAAAGCCAATAAAAATTTGGAAGAATATGTTATGAGACTTATAATTTGTATACAAAATAAATTTTTTTATCAACAGACAGGGTTTAGTCCAAATGAAAATTTTCTGCCCAAGAACAAATAAAAACTAAGACTCCATGTGCATGAAGTAAGTTCAAACTGAAGTTTAATACAGTTGTTAGTAATACAGCAATTAATGCTGTTGTCATACAAACATAGCACAACTTTCATCTTCGTGTGATGAAAGGGCAAGACCAAAAGGTATTCTGGTGCTTAATGATCACTCAAGTGCAACATTTAAACTTCAGCTTCCTGGTGCCTAACTCTCAAGTCCAAAACTGTACATGAAGTTCCTTTTGGATGTATCTGCACACTCCACAACGAAATCCCAAACCTGACTTGCTGACGTGTTTTCTCACCTTTGAAAACAGACCGTGAAGATAGACTGTTAAGTATTTTGCTTATACTTTCTCTTACTTTCTTTGAAAAATGTATTCTCAGTCTGCAAATTCCTAAGTAGTTTGGATTTCTGTGTGTTCAACACCGTACACAATGAGAAAAAATTTCAGTTAATCTTATGAGAAAGGCATTACCTAGTCTGGCATTCAGATTTGGTCAGCTTTCCTGTCCTTTACCAAGAAAATTGGAAACTGATTTATTCTCCATTACATTACACAATGGAGACTATTTATTACTTTTGGTTTCCTATCTTAGTACATTAAATATTTTGCTACCACGCCAAGAGTAGAGAGTTACTCAGGTTGATGAGCACAGAGGAATCCTAAAACACTTGCAATGTGAACCATGTTCTCGGGTGGTTTCTATAGGACACTCTAAGTAACTGATTTCTAGCTAGGATTTACATTCTAATGTGAAAGCTGATAGATTAGTTTTATCATCTGGAAACACACTGTGGAACAGGCAAGCATCAGCTTCTGGCTTTGTAACTGCAAGGAAAGTCATTGCATGGACTTCATATAAGATGGCCTTATCTTCCCATAAATGAAGAAATCTGTAATATCAGACTCAGGTACTTAGCTTATTTCCATGAGGCTAACTGAAAGTTGCATTCAAAAGGATCTCATGAGAAGTCAGGTTAGAAAGCAAAATAATACCTTCTTTTAAATGGAGCAAGAAACTTTGTTTAAGGTCAGAACTGAGGTCATAAAGAGGCTAATATGGGCTTAGCATACAGTGCAACTGCTGTATGCTGTATTTAGTCTGTGAATAAAAAGGAAGCTTTTGTTTCTCTACTTTTACTCCCTGCATGTTCCTAAGTAATTTCTTCATTCTGGTACTTAAACTT
>WAAE01008416.1:0-17736 GCA_013400495.1 Nicator chloris
ACTGAGTCCTTTAATTTTGCAGGCTGAAGTATTGATCTGATATTCCCTCTGTCTGGTTAGATCCCTGAGGCAGTACAAAGCATTCACTGCCTGTGCAGTTCTGTTGATGTACAAGGGATAAATATATCATCCCACAGGTTTGGAGGATTTCTGCTGGAGTACAACATCCCTGTCCTACTGTGTCCTGTTGCTACATCTGATATGATGGGGAAAATTAATGTGCAAATGAAATTTGAGGGCATGACAGTGTCCAGATGTTCTTCAGAGTCTCAGATGTTGGCTGGAATCAGGGGCAGGGTCCCAAATAAATAGTATAATGTTGGTACTGGAAGTTAGATCAGAGACAATTGACATTTAGATTATGTTTTGTATATTTGTCATCCTCACTCACTTAGTTTACCTGACTTGAAATCAGAGAGAATTTTGCCCATACCTGACAGACAAGAATGCATCCACTGGATTAAATATTTATAAAGTATATAGCCACCTTTAAGTGGTAAGTTGATGACTGCTCATATTTATATGGTGATGCTTGATGGATTTTTATTGGTCATTATTTGCCTACTTCGAGCAGATCACAATCAATAATGAAAATAACAACTTGTAATCAACTCTTCTGACTGGTCATATACCTATTACTTGTTTTGTGCTGTTTCTCCAGATCAAAATATAACTCTGTCAGCTGCCAAAGGGCATTACCCTCCAGCATATTTCTTTTATATAAACTTCCAAATTTCAGAAACAAATATGAAAGAAATTTTTTAAATTAATTTCTGATTATTGAGACGGAGGGGAGACTTTTAAACAAGTCTTTGTTTTCAATAAGATGATTTTTCCATCAGTAGCAAAAATATGAGACCTCAAAGAGACACAGACAGTCTTATTGTAGTGTGGTTTTTCTTGAGTAGAAAACGGTTTTCATAAATCTTTTAACTCATTTGAAACCAATTTTTCAAAGTAGAGCTGATAAGCTAGAAGAAGCTTAAACTGCAAGCGCTTTTTCACAGTAATTTCCTTCTAAAGCAATTATTTCTTGATTCACTGTCTCTAAGCAAATTAATGCCAGAAGAAAGAGAAATTGGATTAAACATAAAGATTTAGTTCTAATAATTTTTACTTTTCAAGTTATTGTTGGATTACAACATCCTTTACTATCATCTCTAAATTATTTAAAATAAGCTAAGAAATCTTAATTGTTCTCCTTACTAAATTATTTACAGCATAAATATTTCCTGTTGAATACTTTTGTGGTCAAATAATGTATCTCAAGCTAAGCAAATAAAATTCATTTTTATGTAATTATACAGTGGCAATAGCTAACAACAGTACCTGAAGCGTCTTCCATTAGGTATTCACTCATGAAAATTGTGAAACTCATGCCAGTAAGATTCATTTATTATTTTCATTAGTAAAACTCAAAAAGTCTCAAGAGTTTCTTGTCACTTTTTTCAAAGGACACTAGAGTCAAAAGTAGCAAGTTTTCTTACAATGCAGGTTTACTTATAGCTAAATTAACTTGTCTTATTTCAAGACCTATCAGATCCTTTTCATTCATTATTATGAGTTCACAGGTATAGGAGAAATAAATCACCGAGTGAGTGAACATCTTCAAGACACATCACATTCTTACGTTTAAAGAGGAATTTATACTATACACAGTATAGCATTAATTACATAATTCTATATTTCACAGCATTTCACTTGTAAAGGGAAGATAGGCTAGACCCAGCTGACCAGGAATTTAAATCAGTGGAATGGTTCTCATTGATTTGACAGGACCATGTCTGAGGTCAGAAAACTTCAGAATTAAGTATGGAGGTCAGTAAGATCCATGTCTGATGTGGTTTTAGCTTTAAATAAAAGAGCTAGCTTGTTTTTGCAGCACTGCCTGCAGAAACTCTCACCATCTAAATTTGTATAAAATATTTTATAACAGTAGGCTGTTGAGATGTAAGACAGTCTGTCTGTCTTAGGTATCTTTAGAAAGAATACACCATGGAAACAAAGGGTTTGAATGGAAATCAACTCCCAGATGCACTATTTCTTATTGAAAATGCCCAGACATTTTCCCCCAGAAAATTAATGTCCATTGATGTGTCAAAAGAGCAAACTACTCCCCAACAGAAAAAGAATGCGTTTATTAAATAGTGCAATATTAAATTACATTTATAATCTCTATCTTTTAATGCTAGTGGGATGCACATTTCTCTGTGCATAAATAACCCATTACAAAGACAAAAAAAAAAAAAGTGAGGACGATGATCACCTTGCTTTATGGGGTCCTGACTATTTAGAGTAAGAAATTTCCTTACCCTCTGCTCCTGTGACAGCAAAATTCTCTATGGAGTTAAAGAACAGTCTTATGCTCAGATATGTAATCCACTGGAAAGAGTGCTGCAAGCTGCTGGACTAACGACTCCATTGTCATTGTTAAGCTCATAAAGACTTTTGTAAAGAAGCAGCCTAAGGATTACCTTGCTCTCTGATACTAGCTCTCATATATGTCAATATGCTGAGCTGTCAGGCAGAGAACACTTACTTGGATACTTACTTCAGTCTTGCCATCAGGGCCAGAAACAAGAGAAGCAGAGCTTGGTGCATTTAGAAATAGAAATTTTCCTGTACAAAGATGCAGTTGGATGAGTCGTCTTGTAGCAGAGGAGATGGCTGCTAACTCCTTGGAAGTAAAGATGCACTACTGGTGTAAATCAGAACAGAGTTGCATACCTCATTTTATTTCAGACTGATTAAAAGCTATATTGCTAGCTGTCCTATACATCTCTTATATTAGAAACCATCATATCTCTCAACTGGCTCCCAGGCTTGCCTTTGTAATGCTGTCATTCTGCCACACTTAGTGTTTCTAGAATGGCTGGGGAGAACTGAGAAGCCAGAACCAAAATACTAGCAGAGATTGTAAACAATACTGTAAAAATATCTCCTTTAAAAAAAAATTGTTTTTCACACAGGCTGTTATAAGAAAAATATAGCTGGAGAGAAAAAGCTACTAGTTCAGTTGATGAGAGAGGAAAAGTCTTTTTCTGGTACACCAACAAATATGCAGTGCCTAAAGAATGTTATGTTTGTCAGAATTAGAGGCCCTGTGTCTCCCATAAAGAGCCTTGGGGGGTAAAAAGATTCTGCAAAACTTGACCTTCTTCTTTCATCATTTTTCCTTCTCAAAAGAAAACTAGGGAGGTTTTGCCTTGTCTTTGTTCATTGGCATTAAGTGCCTCTGAAGGATTAGAGCCTTGGCTAGGACAGTCTGTCTAGATTTCTTTCACAGCCCCTGGAGATAAATCAGGAAACAAATGGGATTTAGTGCATTTTGTTTCACTCCGAAGAGAAGTCATTTTCTGATTGCCTGAATGGCAAGAAAACCAACTTCAAACCTTCTTCCAGGTCAGTGAGGAAATTTGGTTTTCAGTGAAACAGAAAATGTTTAACATACTTTGTAAAGTCATAGTAATTTGGTCATATGGTGCTTCAGTGGGTGAATGGTGGTGATATGAACCATCTCATCAAGCAATATGTCTTCTCAGGGGTGAAGACTGGAATTACAGTATCACAAATGCACTGGCATTTTCTTCACTAGTAATTTCCCTCAAGGATAAATTTGGATATGCTGTCTTGAATTCAGTATTCACTACTGTGAATATTCTCACTCTCTAGATCCATAGCAAGTTAAAAACTAAAAAAGTTTGTTTTCATGCATCAGAAATGATGACTTTCTAATCATCAGTATTCTGCTTTATGCTGCCTTTCATTCCATATCATACCAGTCTGGACTGCAATACTAGCCAGAAATAGAAGGCACATGACTATTAAATAAAAGAAGGGTAATGTATTTTCTTGCTTTTCTTCTTACCCATGCAGTAAAAAAGAACATCTGCAATTCAGAGTTTTGTAGCTGGGGTGCTGCTAAGCATTATGGATGGCCTTTGTATAAAATTTAATCTCTCTCATGCTGAAGATCCAGATGCTTCCTCTGAGCCTTAAGGTAGAATCTGTAGGAGCAGTAGGATCATACAAGCACTTTCAAGCCTGCACATTGAATATGTAATAGAATATGCATAAGTGCCATAGATTCAAATGTTGAAAGAGAGAAGCTCAACTTGTCCAACTCTTCAGCACCAACTACCACCTCTAGAGACAGCAAGTGGAAACGACGTGGAGGAAAGATGGTTGTCTGATGATTCAGGTGAGGAAAATAAGACATCAGAAAAACAAAGGTTTTCAGAGGAGGTTTTTTTGCAAGCCATGTTTTGTGCAGCTGTGACTATCCTGGTTTTACCACAGCTGTGCTGTGTCTAAAACACTGAGAGAATACCTGAGTTTTTCATCACAAAGAAATTAAGGAAGGTTGTTTGGGAAAGAGGGAAGGGAAAAGGGGTACCCAACCAGAGCAAACAACATCTAGTAAAGCAAACAACACTTACCTAAACCCCAGTCAGCACAACTTTACAAAGAACAGGCAAGAAACATAAATGACATTGCTCAACACTTGCTAATGCAGTTTGGGCAGGGTGAAATGACTACCAGGGAAGCCTTTTCTAGCCAACACCAATTTCAGCAAGGTGCTTTCTATTACCTTTCTACTACTTGTGCCAGTACAGACTGACAGCAGGAACATGAGGCAGATGTGCAATGTCAAAATGAGCAGCTGGTGACGGCTCGCTAAAGTTACCTTGTAGAAAGTATTCTGTGGAAATGCATGAATGGAAATGCACTTCCAAACTAAAATATATGCAGTGTGGAGAGCCCACAGTCCATTGAGACTAATTTCTGACTAATTCCCTTGTGCCTGTGCTGGGGAAACCCACAAAAACTGGCAAAGATGTATACAGTACTGGAGTTGTCTGGGCATAGACCTGGGCCTTCCTGGGGAACAGATGCCCTGAAACAATCATACCAGTCTAGTCATCAAACTTAAACAATTACTAAGCTGAAAAAACTGAAATCTTATCCTCCATTACTTTATATGCAATTTATAGAGCTGTCAGATGTTCTCACTGGATCATTATAAGACCTACTGTGATATATAGAATCATAAAGCTCTGAGATACTACTGTGGTTATGAACATCTAAAAAGCTAAACGTTTTTGTTGTAACTTAGTCTAACAACATTAATTTTGTAACAAAGAGAAAACAGTACTAAAAGACAAAGCCAATTCATAGGACTTTCAAGAAATATTTCAGTTCTGTTGCCACATAGAATTCAGGACAGAATTCAGCCCTAGTGACTTTTCAGGGAAGTGCTGTGTTGAACAGTCTTGAGCTAGTCCACATGACAAAATCATTATTCTCACTGATTTTGAAAGCAGCACTACTCAATAATCTGAATTTTAAGCTTCATTTTGCTGTAATTTTGAGTGCATTACTCAAAAACACATATGATTGCTCTTGATCACATATAGAAAAAGGAAGAATTCACGTAATGGGATAAGTTTTCCAGACTACAAATCTCTCTATAAGGAAACTAGAAAGACGTATTTTAGAGTTCATGATATGGCCGACAATCAAAGGTTAAAAAGTTCAAATGCTCAAACCAGAAGTATACAACAAATGGATTTTTATTGATTGTTTTGGATAAATGGATTAACTAAAAAAAAAAAAAATCATATTACAAACTGGTGCAGTACCATAAAACTCATTAGAACTTGTGGAAATGCCATGTTTAGCCTGCACAGCTCCTGCAGCGCTGCAGCCCGTTCTCGTTGCAAGCAGTACACTTGAGGGCTTTGAAGGAGTCCGTAAAGCAGTTCCGGAACACGGACATCTTGCTCCCATGGCACGCTGAGCACGGCAGGAAACCAAAGCCCCCGCAGGAGCGGCACTCTTGGGGATGCTGCACTCTCTGCTCAAAGAATGAACGAAAGACAAAAATGTTACCTCATCAACCACCATAAGATGTAGGACAATGAGGACTCCAGGACAGCTAAAAATGCACATCCTGGTTCCCATTTTGGGCAAGACCCACCACCCCATCCCACGGCAAACCACCATAGAAGAGTAGTAAGTCTGCCTTTTCCTTTGGTCAGATCCAAAGGAACAGAACAGGCAATGTCAGAGAGGCTCCCTGCAGGTTCATTGGTCACTTTATACCTCAGTAGCCTGCATTTATACTTGCCAAAATAGCAAGCTAAAGGACAGCTTGCATGCATTACTTGAGTGTTGCTTAGGTCTAGATTAAATCTAGAAGGTATTGCAATGATTGAATCCAAACTCCAGGCAGTTTATGCTGATGTTATGCTTTCTATGCTGTATGTTAAGATATTACGACTTTCAGCATTTGCATGCTCATGCTGAACATATTACACTTATTACAGTTAAAGCTGATGATATCAAAAAGCAATTCATAGCTTCTGACAAGCAGTACTCAAGGAAATAAGCAGTGTATTCAAATTTATGAGTATAGAATGCTGAAGTTTTAAGTGTAAAGAAGATCATCAATGTTCAACAGTTATACCCAGAGAAAATTGCTTCAAGGAAGGCTCGAGGCCTCTCAATTGTCCTAATTCCCAAGTAAAACAATAAATTTACTCTATTTTTTAATTGGATTAAAGACAGTGGAGCATAGAAGAAGAGATTGCAAAGACACTTTTAAGTTTCACTTGCTGAAAATGTGACTAGTTTATTTAATGTTTGCCTTAAAGTTCAGATCAAAGAAAGGAAAGGTATGTCACTTTGGGTACTTACCACTGCATGTTTTAGTGTTGCACTGCTGAGTAAGGGCTTTGCAGGTTTATTCACAAAGAAATAACAAAAATCCATACAATTCCTGCTAGTGTTAGTCTGAGGAATTATGTACCACTAAAAATTAGTGACCAATTATTACCACAGTCTAGTAAAATACCCACAGAAAATGTAGTACCTGGAGCACCATCAAGAAAAATGAAAATATTTCTGCAAATCCATTAACAATAGCACATATCTATTGAAAACTCAGATGAACGTGCAAACGAGGCATTTCTTTCTTTTTGTCCTGTAGTTCATGAACTTGCTGTTCTTCTTCACAAGGCAAACAGCTCCTATTACTATCAGCTCATCAAGGGACAATAATTGGCAATATTTAATGTAAAATTACTTTTTTTAATCTCAAGTGTGCTCCAATCTTTCATGGGTTTTGATGATCGTTTGCTTCATTGAACATTATTGCAAATAATCTCAAAATTTTAGGAAAATAATATTTTTAATCTTTACATTCATTGTTGCTTGCTAGGCTTGTAAATATACAGATACCTTTAGATGTAGTTAAAATAACTAAAAAAGTCAAGAAAACAAAGCCAAATTGCTTTAGCTTAGTTTCTTGAACAATGGCCATTTCCTCCTTGAACAGATGGCAGTTTGTGGAACCACTTTCTGCATCTCCAGTAATGAAGAAACCTGACTTCCCCTTGTGATTGTAGCAAACTCATTTTTGAGGAAAAAAAAAATAAAAGGGAGAAAGAAAAATCAAACCAACGAAACACAGCAAAGAAACACCAAAAGGCAGTGGTTTGAAGTGTGCAGTGGTTTTATTCAGTGAGCCGTTATCAGTTTCCTCTAGTCTAACACTGTTTGTCTTGTATACGTGCTTTTTGTCCCAAGATTAGGACACATATCAGGCTGGGTAATAACATTATGGGGCCCCCACCTCAAAACAGGGTGTAAAGAAGAGTAAAACAAAAAAAAGCATTTGAGATCATCAGTTTATAGCAGAAGAAAAGGAAATTATAAAGAAGTCTACTCGATTACAAGTAGTAATCCCCTATATTTATTTGCAGAAATACAGTTACCTCAATTTTGGTTAAGAGATCCTGCAGTTCCCCAGATTCATTCATTAGTAAAATTTTCTCAGCACCCTATTAGGAAGAAGAAGATGAAAAGTGTCAGCCATTTTACCATGAAAAAAACAGAGATGATTAGAAGATTTGGTCTTGAGATTTTAAACAGGCTGAGGACAAATTTGACTCACATTAATTGTATTGCAATTAGGTCACCCTTAGTAAAGCTAGAAGGAGAGGAGAATCTAATCACAGGTCTGATATTAACGCCTGAAGTTCATTAGCAGGTGACATATCACATTGCCTTTTCTGTAAAACGTGACACAGCTTGGAAATTCTGATTTTGTTCCCTTTATTTTACAGGGTATGCTTCCTGACAGAATAAGAAATATTTCTAGATATCATGTCAAAAAATTACAATTATATAAGTATGCAACACATCAGAGAATGCAGTAAAATGAGAAGAGGAGATTATGTTCAAATATTCTGGCAGCTGAGCATTGAATTAAGGCATAATGTGCCTAATGTATAACAGAGGGAGGAAAGGAGCAATGAAAATACTCTAACATCATTAAAGTCAGACACAAAAATAAGTAATAACAATTTAGTCTGGCTACATTAGGCCTCTATGGGATTTTGTATCCTGAATCAAGGCTCTACTGAAGTGCTTCTAGGGATTTTTTTTCCTCCTGAGAGTACATGTTAAGAGATCTGCAGACAAAATTAAAATGACAGGGAGAATAGGGAACCTTTTGTTCCCTTCTCTTCTCATTGGACAGCCACATTTGAATGTCTATACTTCACTTGTGTAACCAAATTCATTGAATATTAAATATTGTGAAACACTTGTAGACACCTTTGATCAGAAACCAACAAAAGGTGGGGAAACTGAGGCACGGATACACAGGTCTTACTTGCTGCCAAGGGCAATTGGCCACACCTTCACCACGTGGCGAGTTCATGCCCTTGTTCTGCCCCAGTTTGCTGCTCCCTGCATATCCAGATTGCTAAATTTTCTCTTTGAGTTAGCCTCCAGGATTAAGTAGAAGGCGCGGTGGGGCACTGGTGCAGGGCTGAGGTGCAGTGGGATGCTGGCACATATCTCAGATGTGCCATTCTTTGAGCTGCCTGTGGTCAGCCCCAGCTCCTCACCAGCACCTCTCCCGGTTTCTGGGACGTACAGGGAAAGCTGCTGCTGAGCACAGGGAACACGTGTGCCTCTGGTACACCTCTGAGTGTCCAACCATGCACAGAACCCTGCTGGGGACCACTGAGGCTACGAGTGTGCAGCGCAAAAGCCAGCTAAAGGCAACTAAACCTCTCAAAGACCTTTCTATGACACCCTACTAAGGTTTTTTTTTCCCTGTAGAAAGTCTTTTCGCTCTAGGTTTGTACAAAACAGCAGCATTTTTGACTCTGTGATTGATGATTTTCATTTTAGCTGAAAAGGAAAATGTTAATATTTTAGTGGATGTGGAAAGCTGCTTTTTCAGTGGACATACTCTTACAGTGTTATACTTTCAAAGAGATATTTTAAAAAAGAAGTATCACACAAGGTAATTAGTTATAGTTAATCACAGAGGATGACAGGGGACTGATGAAATAGCCTTACTGTGCTGCCTCTTCTACTGAAATCCATTACAGATCATGGGTGCACCAGCTCCAACACATGCATTAGGCTGTCTGTGTCCCAAGCAGAGCAGCTTTTAACAGTTTGTTGGCTCCTTTCACACTTGTCCTCTCACCTTTCCTTTCACACAGAGGAGCAGGCAGTGGGAGTGACTGGCACAACAGTGAGGACTGGCCAAGGCAGCCCGTGAAGTATTAGCTTGGGGTTGGAATACACTGCAGAAGTTTAAGACAAAGCTTGTGCTGCTCATCTGAAGTAGAGACATTAAGGATTTGCAACTTTATTGATGATGGGATTGCAGCACTCCAAATTCCATAAGTTAGACAAACCTCAATTTGCCCTCTTTAGGAAAAGCTCTCTTCTCTGTTGCCACAGGGAAAAACATTCCTGTGACTTCTGCCCCATGTTAGAGTGATATTGTATGATAATGCTAATTGGTTTTTACAGCACAGTAATTAAAAGTTTGACAGGTTTCCCATTATAGATTTATACTTTAAAGGATTTATATTTCTGATGACATTCAGTCAGTCAGCTGTGTTCCTTCAAAGTGGAAAGCTATGCTTTTTAAATTAAAACCCAAACATCAGAATGCTGTCAATATTTTTAAGTGTTCCACTCTGTGTTCTCTGACTAATGGCTGCCCCAAGTAAAATATAAATAAAAGTCTGTAGAGGTTAACCTTCCTTCTGGATCTTTAAGTCCTAACACACAGAGTCCATAATTAATAGAATAATTAAAGCAGCTGTTAAGTAAGTCCAATGCTTTCTGACCAGAAAGTGATGCCTTTCTTTTGCTTCCTAGGTTGTGCTCAGTCCACAATTACTCAGAAAGGTGTGTGAAACCTTAAAGAGTCTGTCCCTCCAGACACTAACATAAGGAGTATGAGGGACTGTGGGCATAATCTTTAGAGAATCAGCAGGGAGACGTGAGTTTTCAGTTTTGTTACCCAGTTCAATTTCAAGGCAGAAGCCTGTGAATCCTTAATCTACTGACTTTACTGAATCTCTACCATGCTGGAGGAGTACAGGGGTTGCAGTCAGATCTTTGTTCTTTTGTCAAAGAAATGCTACAGACTTGGCTAAATCATTCAACAATTTTTCCAGACCATTTTAATTAATAAAATTATCTTCCCAATTACCCCTTGAGAACAACCAGAAATTAACATAATAGTTCAAATATTAAATTCTCATCTATGATTCCCATTAATGGTAGGACTAGAACAAAGTCCACTAAGTTTTCTCCTGCCCCAGCTCTGTCTTGTCAGCAAACCTGTCTGTTGCTACCTATCTTAGATATAAACCATTACTACGTCCATGATGTAATTCTTCATCAAGGAATAAACATAGATATATGGCTCTGCATTTGGCTTTACTTAAATACCTGCAGGTTTTGGGAAGCGGCCTCTCTTCCACATCATGCCTTATATAGTGAGAAAAATTATCAAGGCCCTGCAACAATCCCTCTTGTGGACACACTTGCTGTGCAGATTAATTGCATGTCCTATTTCCTGTTTTGCTAAGCACATAAGCAAGGCCTCTGGTTAAGGCAGCAGAAATGCAGTGACACACTTCACCAACCCTGGCCCTGCCACAGCTCACGGTCCCTTCGCCTGTAACACCACGTCTCACAGCAGGTGCCCCTTGGCAGCAGATACACAGAAGGTACCAAAAACTGCCCCGAAATCTGCCCATAAACTGAGAAAATTGACACTGCAGTATAGTGCCAGCACCAGAAATTCTGGATTTGGTATGCAAAGAATGGGAAAGGTTGGTATGTAAAAAGCAATTGAACCCTGCATTTCCTGACCTGTTAAACTGTGAAATGGGTGAAACAAGTGGGAAAAGGCTGGGTGACTGAATGCCATAATTACATAATAGTTTTACTGTCACAGAGCATTCATTGCCACTCATCAAGTGAATATCAGAAGAATGTATTTAACTCAGCACGGAGGCTATAGAGAGCTACTAAATACATATGGCCACTGGAAACCAGCTAAAAGAAAATTGTTAATTCCAGTTCCACAAAAAAAAATATTTTACACATGTATTTTCTAAAAATCATTTACAAAAACAGTCTCATCATTCTTTGGAGAGGATCATAACCCATGTGTAAAATAATTTTACTATAAATCTCATGCTGTTTTGGATTCATTATAGCTGGGAAATCTAAACAGAAGACATTTTCTTCAGAAAAAACAGTCTCAAATTCACATATCTGAAAAAAATCAAGGAGGTTTTTATGGCAAGTGAATGCTGGAGTTCAATCACATTTTTCAAGTAGAAAAAGAAAATATATGTATTTTTAAAATATTGTGCTGTGAGTTAATATATTTATGAAGATTTACTTAATTTGCCTGTTTTATTTGCATCCCTTCTCCAGGAGAGTGGGTCTTAGCATAACATAAACCTTTAACAATTCTGAATGCCTTTTTTAGAGTACATGAATGCTCCATTATTTTTTTCTGTGTGGCTTTCTGCTTTCTGGAAGTTATTTTTTATTCTGCATTGGTATCCCACCAGATGGCATAATTCCATTTCAGATGGAGACAACCTCAGGTGAAAAGAAGGGATTAGATCAGCTGGTAAAGAACATGCAGCAGAAAAAAATAGCAATTTCCTGACAGGCTGATATTTAGAAAGTGTGTGTCAAGAAATACAATGATTCAATCCTGAAAAAAATGAGAAGATCAAAAGCCCTGCTGTACTGCAGCATGCAGTATTTTCCTTGACAGGGGCTAAATATGATTTTTTTATTGCTTCTGCCCAAGACACAGATTTGTTTCATTGTCCCTGTGCAGACAATGATGAATTCCACAGCACTGTGAATATTTACCCCCACAGCATGCAGTGCTCAAACAACTTTGTCTGTGCTTCTGAATAGCTTGGGTACAATATACTCTATCAGATGTACATATGCTGGGTTTTGGTGACTTTGTTACTTTTATCTCATTAAGAATAATCTTTCACCTTTCAAAACTGTTCATATTTTATTTCAGGGTTGGGGTTTTTTCTCCTTATGACTCATTGAAAGCTGCATTGCTTAATATAGATTCTCCTTTGTCTGCTACATGCAATCTCCTTCAGGGAGGGATTTTTCAGGAAATAAATATTCAAAATGAAAAAAAGAAAAGAAAAAAAAGAGAGAGAAAAAAGAGGAAAATATTGCATGATTTATTTACTTACACATCAGGTTTTGGGATTTCTGTGTTTCATTTGCATATCAGAAGTTAATTATTATAAAAAGCACTATAGAAATATCCACTGTTACCAATGAGACCAAATTCTGTAATTCGTTCTCAATGAAATGAGAACAAATTTCATTTTGTTTAATGAAACACAAGCCTAGCACAGGTTCCAGCCAACACACTGCCTTTGGGGTCACCATGCACTGTCTTCTGAAGGTGAATTGACAGAGCTGGGGGATGAATATTTCATTGCCAAACCTTCTCAACATGCACCCCTCCTTTCTTCTCTAAATGAATGCATTTAAAATTCTCTTGTGAAGACATATCAAGACAGAGAAATAACTGCCATAAAATAGTGGGGCTTGCCACATTTACCAAGGAGAATGAGTGTACACAGGCCCCTTGCCAGGGCAAGTGACAGGCTCATCCTTCCCCACCGCCCTGCCAGCCACAGAGCACTGCCCAAGTTAGCCCTGCTCACACTGAACTTGGCTTTCTCATCATGCTGAAGCACACCAGAGTGGTGCTGCAGCAAGCAGCAGTGCCTCCCATGATGATCATTAGCAGAGAGCGTGGAGGGCACAAGCTTTGTGTAGGAGAAGGGAGAGGCACACGCCGCCGTGAGCTCTCTGTGAGCAGAGGAGCTGTCACTGCACTGTTCCCTGCCTGCAAAGCTGCTTTTCCACACATAATGTCACTCTTACATGAAATAACTTTAATTCTTTCATTGAACCAAAGTTTGTTCCAGATAACTACAGTGTGCCTCATCAATTTAAGGAAAAAAAAAAAAGAGAGAGAGAGAGAAAGGAAAAGAAGCAGGAAAATACCTCCCATATCTGGGGGCTTTCCTGGCTTTTAGCAGCCCAATACTTTTAGTTTTCTTGTGCTAAATGAGGTAAGTGTAGTTGCCTTGCTGCAATAAATGTCTCTAGATCAGAGCACTAAATTATTTCATTTTTCTTTACCCATAGGACGCAGGTTTGTCTCTTCCATAGAAACCTATTTTCCTAATTCACTTGCCTTTACCTCTCCAAAGAATCTCATACTCTTAGAGAGCTTTAATGAGATTTTATTGGTTTTTACACTGCCACTCCTCTTTTAGAAAACAAGTTTCTCACAATCTTTAAAAACAAACAAACAGAAAACCCCAACTGGCAGTGACAGAATGGGCCATCCATCATACCATCACACAAAATTACTGTATCCAGGAATTTCCCACAGTTAAGCAAATGATTTGTTTAATCAATTTCAGTATCTTATCTCAATTCTTTTGACAAAATGGTCATACATGGACTGAGATTTTCTTGGAGTCAATCATACCTCACTACTTACACTTTTAACATAATAATTAGATGGGCAAATCTTTGTCTGAATCCTGTTAATTTTAAACTTCTCTTGAATCTAGCACTTTTACTTCTGGCTGCTGGAAAACTCTCCAAATTACAGTTTTGATAAAAGCAATGATGTAAAATGAAGTAAATTTACTACATTTGCTACAATGAAGTAAAAATCACTATCTGCTAATATTCTGCACACAGGTGGTTTTACAGCTGCTCTAGTGGTCTGGCAGGGTCTGTGACAGCAAATGCATTTGTTATAGTGCTCAGGGAAGCCTAACTCATGCAGAACACATGGAAAGCTTAGAAGAGATGGGGAAAAAGAGAAGTGTTCACACAGGCCCAGTACTTACACTGTAAGTACAGGCCCAGTGGTTACACTGCATTTTGTTACTTAAATGTTTTGTGAAAATGAAAGCTTTAAGTGATGCAAACACAGTAACCTCGCTGTGTTTAAATGTAGTTTGCCTTCACAAATCACAGTCTCATAGTCGGTGTTAATTGCTAGCTTTTCACCACTCAAGACCAATACCTTCTCTGAGTTTTCAAACTGTTTTCTTTGAGCCACTTTCCAGAATCTTTTTATTTTGATTTTTTTTTTTCTGTCTATGAGAAATACGTTTCAAAAGTACAGGTTCAATGAAAAGGTGATTTAGAATGTCAGTAGGCTTCCAGACCTAGAATACTAGTGTACAAATAGGGATTTTAATTTTCCATTTGGAGTTTATGTCTTACAATAGGGCAGCGTTGGGCTCTTCTTATCTCTCTTCTACAGTCAAGCTTTTTAAAAACCAAGTATTAATCAATTTTGTGTCTAAAATATGTTCAGTTGATTACAGATCCTCATACTGACTACATAATCTAAAATTCAATGTATATTTAAAGTCTGATACCCTGAAGTGTTTTTTATTTAAAGTCTCATATTCAATACATACTACTAAATGACAGGTTTATGCTACGTGTGTTCATCTTCCTGGGTCAATCATACATACAGAAGAAAAAAAAATCTATTTTTCTAGATTTTCATGGTTTCAACTGCAAAATAAGACTTTTTTTAAGAAACAGATGATATCTTAGGTGTATTATTGCCTCTTACTCCCCTCCTGGTAGTCTCTCCCTGGCTACCTTTTGCATCTTCAGATCAAACTTATCAGTGAGGGTCTGTGCAGTGCATACTACAAAAGGATTTCTGTCTTGTTACCATCACTGCAGCATGGTAGACAACTTTCTAAAAATCCTGCTTCTCATTCATCAAGATTTTCCTCTGCTCTTCCCAAATGTAGAATAAAACATTGGTTCATGCTCTACTTACCCCGAGATAATGGCCATCAATAAACACAACAGGGAGTGAGGGAACTTCGCAGACACTTCTGCACCTTTCATCTAGTTCTTTTCCATAATCACTGTTCAGAGCAATGTTTTTTTCTTCAAACTTAACTCTGTGATTTTGAAATATCTTTCTAACCAGTTCGCATCTTTCAAAAGTGGTTCTCACCACACGAAGACTGGTGGTATAAATTACTATGCGGCCAAACTCCGGGACTGTCGAGACCTGGAAAAAAATAGTTCCCATTACATTAGGCAAAGGGTTAATATCTTCCAAGTTTTGACAATTTTATTTAAAATATTATTGAAAAAAGGAAAAAAAACACCTTAAAAACACAATCCAACATTCAAATTTTTTTCAAATGTGAAGATGGAACAGGAAGAAGGAAGTTCTTGAAAACAGTAAGTAAGGTGCAACTTGACTTTTTTGGAAAGTCTTAGAGATGGTGAGTCAACATATATTTTTAAGAAACAGATATATTTTAGATCCTGGTGGACATCCAAATGTGAATAAATTGACACTGTTCTGCTGGTGTTTGAGTCTGGTAATACAATCACTTGTGTTTGTACAAACAGAATCTGATAGTACCCAGACTAAGACTAAATTTGCTAGCTTAGATGTGGTTGACAATCTGCTTCAAGACAAGAGCCTAAGCTAAGCCTTAGCGTGTCCAAAACCAAACATAAACTTAGAATACTCTAGGTCTCCGTGATGAACTAGATTATGACTGCAGAAGGTACAGATGTATCCCTAATTTTTAATGTAGTTCCACTACAAGTTCCTCTAACACCCAAATAACAGTAAAAAGTATAACTTTTGTGTATTTGATGTCCAGTCAAAAACCTACTTCAGCTAGCTGGAAAAAGTTTCACACCACAATTCAGATTTTACTTTTTGGCCCACTTTTCAAAATGTAAAAGTTTGTGCTGTTTCTTTTCTTTCTGGGATGACACCAATTAGATAGCATAAATACTACAGGGATTAATTTGCCCAAGAGAGTGTGATAGATTTTCAAGAAGCTTGAGAATCATTCCTCTAAACAAAGAAATTACATTAAAATATATAACTAAAATCCCAGCTTTTTAAAAGGGTGGTAATGCATTTCCAAGCTTTCCAAATTACCCATTGTATTCAGCAAATTATATTTAATTATTTCATTAGTATTCCAGGGGTCAAAACACAAGTTAGAAAATAAAAAGCAAGGATACCTCTACTACACTGCAACACTGTATGGAAAATGAACTTTGATGGGTAAATAGATTTTTACCTATCTCATGAATTTATTACCTATCTCATGAATTAACTACAAAAACATAGTTGTTAAATTTGGCAGATGCCATTGCAGATTTAATGACATAACCACTCACAATTTATATTACTACCTAAATACCAAAACAAAATCCTTGAAAAAGTATATTCTGCTTAGAGAGGTGTTTACAAAGTTCTTCATATAGTAAAGAGTTCTCAGGAAAAGTATTTGCATTTCACAGATCCCTTACAGAGCACTGGAAGTGTAATTGCCAACATATATAGCCATGGCTTTCATCTCCTATTCAGGAAAGGAACCATGTTGTGATAGATCAATATTTTTTTCTCTTAGAATGGGTGTCAGAAATTCCATTTTAGGAACAAGTTTTATGAAAATGGGCTATTTTTCTGCAGCCCATTTGCTAGGTTGAAAATCTGTTACACTGTTCCTGCAGCACTGACTCTCCTCCAGCATATTGCTCACATGTTCCAAGTGAGAGAATTAGCTCATTCTCTGCGTAATAGGCAAGTACTCTACATATATACTGCAAAATATTTTCGTAACCACACATGGGTTGCTCAAAGGAAGAGGAGTTTGTTGTTTTCATAAGTAACCAAAAGAAGTTCTTAAAATATTACTTAAATGGAAAATTTCACATATTCCTCATTTTTTCCCCATTGGAGTGACAATACATTTTGAAGTGCAAAACTATTCAACAGGATGGAAGCTCTTGTTCCTCCAGAGCTCTAATCTCTAATGCTGCTTGTTCCCAGACACCAGAGGCTGGCAGCATAGGTAGAGACAGTCATTATCTAGTGAAGCATCAGGACTGTGGTGTCCCTACAGCATACAAATAAGCAGCTGAAGAGATGGAAAAATGGAAAGTTGTAAAGTGATCCAGAAAGATATCAAATGGAAGGGATGTGCAAAGAGTCACTTTTATGTTTATTCCTTTTTTTTCCTAATGTGGCAGTGAAGAAATACCATTGTTTGCCCTGCAAAGAAGTATCAAAGACATTGATTAAACAATTCTTTAGGGAAATTCTGATAAAAACCTTGTTTTCTGTGCTACAAATGTACACAATTTGTCCTTGCAAGGGGTCTTACCATAGAAAAAAATCTTTCTTGTCACGTGTCTGAAAACCACATTGGTGACGAACAACAGGGAATTTATAATAAGAATGTATGCTAATTCTTATTTTTTTAAGCAATATAGAGGCTGCAAATTAATATTTAATAATAT
>WAAE01008417.1:0-67884 GCA_013400495.1 Nicator chloris
AATAATAATAATAATAGTGCTGCAGTCTTTTTTTAACGTCTCTCCCTTTGGAGTAGCACTTCGTCAGGAAAAAAAAAATCCATGATGGATCCTTGCCACAAAAAGTTTTATAAAAAGAGAATGGTATAAAATTGGTGCTAGTGATGAAATCAAATGAAGTGGGATTGATTGTTCCACTCTGCTCTGCACTAGTGCTGCCTCACCTTGAATATTGTGAGGGGTTTTGGTCACTGCCATATAAGAAAGATAAACTATTAGAGAGTATCCAAAGGAAGGCTAGGAAGATAGTTAAGGGTCTAGAGGGGGAGCTGTATAAAGAGCAGCTGAAGTCACTTGGTCTTTTCAGCCTGGAGAAGAAGAGATTGAGGGGAGACCTCACTGAAGTTACAACTTCCTTGTGAGAGCAAGAGCAGAGGCAGACACTGATCTCTGCTCTGTGGGGACCAGTGACAGGACCCATGGAAATGGCCTGTATCAGGGGAGGTTTAGGTTGGACATTAGAAACAGACTCTTCACCAGAGGCTGGTTGGGCATTGGATGAGGCTCCCCAGGGCAGTGGTCACAGCACCAAGGCTGACAGAGTTCAAGAAGTGTTTGGACAACGCTCTCAGGGACAGGGTGTGACTCCTGGGGATGGTCCTGTGCAGGGCCAGGACTTGGACTCGATGATCCTTGTGGGGCCCTTCCAACCCAGCACATTCTGTGATTCTGTGGTAAAGCACATTTAGAAGACTCTGATCTAGAAAAATCTCATGCCAGAAAGAAAAGGATGGAAAGCTGTAGGATATTTCAATTCCTTTCCCTCTGCTGCCCCGCTGTGGTTACACTTGGGTACATAGCCAGCCTCAGGACGTGGTTCTGAGTATGGAACACTGACACTCTTCCAAGAAGCAAACAAGCAGACTGGCAATGGGCTTGCTTTTCAGTGCTGGGGTGTTGGAAAGAGGTGCTTAACTTGACAGGACATAAGCATGTGATTTCTGATTTCCCTCCAGTGTCAGGGCTTAGAAGATCTAAGAGTGCTCAGTTTTTCTGCTTGGTTAGAGACGGAGTTTATGTGCACAGGCATGTGTGGAGAAGAGAATTAGTGCTGTAAGGCACAATGCCACAATAAATTCAAGTCCTGAAAAAAAATTTACTCGGCTATCATATCCTGGAGCAAGGTGAAAACATGCCAGAAACAGATTCACTGCCTCCCAGTGTTGAACTGTGAATGTAGAACCTTACAGTTTAGTACACAGGAAACAACATACCACCAACCACAACAAAAGGAACAAGAGTCTGTATTTCTGAAAAAAACATTTCATTTCTAAATAGCTTGTTGTTCATTACCTACCAATACTGACAACCAAAATACACCCATCTAAGAAAACTGGACAGTAAATAACTATCAAAATATTTACCATATAATTTGAAAGAAAAGGAAACCTTCAATGAAGACTATTAGAACAGGTTACTCTTACTCCAGAAATATTTCTATGGATAGGGAGAACATGATCACAATGAAGGTGCTGAAAAGAAATCTAGGTTTTTCTGAAGGCAGCTGGGAATGCAAAGACCCTCTAGAGATCTTTAGTACATATATCTAGTATGGATGAAAGCACAAACTTTTCCATGTGGAAAAGTTCACAAGATGGTTCTGAAAGTGCAAGCATAAGAACCTACCACTACTGAACAGAATGGCATCCATTCAAGGACAAATTCTATTAAGCCTCACAGACCTAATACAGGAACTGCTTTTTCCCCAATACTTCTTGTAATTCGCTTTACAGAATAAAGAACAAAGTGAGGTTTGCAGAGTTCATCATCTGCACATAACCTAAGAGGCAGTAAGGCAGAAGAATATGGCAAGGCCCCATATGAGCATGTATTATCAATTCAAACAAAATGAGAACACTTTTGAAGCCTCTAAAAAGAGGCATCTCAAGGGAGGATAAAAAGTGAATAATCAAATACAAGTGAGACAAATGGCAAGGTCCAACACTTACAGTGGTATGGGAATGTATTTCAGAAGCAGGGGTTGCTGTCTGGAAAAAAGCCTTCAATGTTTCCATAGCTTGTGACATTTTCAACATCAGAAAGAATGCAATCCCAAAGGGAAGTAAGCATACATGAGGGTTACTATCAGTTTAGCATGGGAATAAGTTTTCAAGTTTTCAGCAGGTCATTTTAGCTTGGTCACAGTTAAATGCTGACACACTTCATACTGCTTCTGGGATACAGATTCAAACCTCCACTGAACAGACTTCACTATGACTGTGCTAGGACCTTTGGCAGACATCTCAACACTATACTGCACTATGCAGCAGCATTGTGCCTTCTCAGTCTCCTGGTAAAATGGATTTCAAAAATATTGTTGAGATCCACTTATTGGGTTGTACCTATTTAATAAGCATTAGAATTATGAATTTATTAACACCTATTTGTATAGAAAGCATAATGACTTGGAATAGTAAAAAAGGAAAGAATTCAGTAACTACCACAAATGTTTCTGCTTCATCTCCTTCTAGTCCAGCAATGGCTGAAACTGGCAAATCAGGGCCATAGTATGGATCATTATTACGAGAAGGTGGGAAAAACAAATCCTCATGAGGACTCACGGCCCCATAACCATCAGGGAGTTCCACAGGGCTGTGAAAAGGCAAAAGACACAGTCTGAGGAGAAAAAATATGAACAGTAAATGCTGATAAAAAATGGAGAAGTTGTTTTCAAAATGGGCTTTATTTCTCCAAAAGGAATGGAGGAGAACTGAGTATGCCTATGTATTTACACAGGCATTCTGTAATGCCAAAAGGCACAAAACCCTTCGGTATTTTTTTCAGATCACAAATTAAGGCCTTGTTTATACTTTCATTAGTGTAACTGCGTAAGTGGCAGTATGTTGATTACATTAATAGTTAATGAGATTAAACACAGTTGGGAATGGTAGAGTAGCTGCCACCTCAAAGCAAGGTTTTATACGTCAATACTCTAACTTAAGTTATACATGCTACTTTTATACCAACCTCAAAAAACATTTTAGCAAAAATAAATTCTAGTTTTGCTGTGCTCAGTGAATTGCAGTGACAGAGCCATCCTCTCTGGACCTGTAAATTAGCCACATTGAAAACTGATACTGCTTTTGGTACAATTTGTGATTACAACAAGATATTGTTTAATTATACTTACTAGGAACAAATGGATCCAAATTTGATGGTTTCATAGCTACAAAAACAATGCTCAACGTAGCCATTTACAGAAAAGCTGTCCAGGCACTATCTTTATTCAGTCAAACAGCTTTTGATCAAGGCTGCCAAAGCAGCTGATTAGTATTAGCTTCACAGTGTGCATAATCTGATCATGTGAGTACTAAGAAATGAAATCATAAATTTAATTCACTTGATTGACTAGACAGATTTATAGTGGTTGTGATTTAGCAATTACTGACTGCAGTCGTTAGGTGAACTAAGTGGGACTAAATCCTTTGCAAATAGATGTGTGCTGCTAGTCTTTGTTATTAAAATACACCTGTAGATGTTGCTCTTAGCCTGGGGGGTGTTCCACTCACTGTCGTGTAAGGTGATGCTCATCCTTGCTCCTTTCAACGCGCCAGATGGTAACGGAGCTCTCAGCTACAAAACACAGCTGCTGCCAATTCATGGGGTTAAAACTCAGAGAGGTTCCTGTTAGTCCTGGCTGAGACTCACTGCACAGGAGGATATTTTCTTGCCAGTTCCTTCATTAAGGAGAATAAAAGAAAATCAAATCCATTAAACAGGTAAAAAACATTGAAGCCAAGGGTCTGGATGTGATTAGGACTGATGTTCAAGATCCAGTTTGGAAAACAAATACTTTGTCACTGACAAAAATTTTCTGCTGTCAAACAAGGTACTCTTGAGAATGAAAAGCATGTGGTTAATTAGCCACACATAAAATTATTACTGCTAGAAAATGATTGAATAACTGACATTTTAGAAACATCATCAGGCACTCCCTTTTGTGAAAAGACCAATGGTCATGAGAAATGGATTTCTTTTTCATTAGCTCCATCAGTGACTACTAAAATGGGCCCAAACAATTAACTCTTCAGCACCCCAGCCTTGCTTTTCCAATCTGTAACATAATGACTCTAATGCTTGCAGCTGAAATGTGTGAAAATGAGGAAACAAACCACATTCAGCCTATAATTATTCACGGATTAATTACCTAGGTAATACAATAATTGTGTTGTGACTGCAGACATACAAGCTATGGGTGCATTAACTAACTTGGGCATAAACCAGGGCAGAGTTTGTGTGGGGCTGTTATGTGTAGGTAACAGAAGCTTGGCAATCTGCTTTCTGCTCAGTTTTCTTTTGTCCAGTATAACCTATTTAATGTTCTCATCTAATTTGCATATTTGTCAATATTCCGATTAATATTTATTGGTATTTGCGTTTTTAGGTGCTATCCAAGAACTGATTAATATCACTTGAAGAAAATGGTTAAAACTGTTTCTTAATTTATTGGACAATCTATCTGGCTGTTAATCTAAATAACATTTATAGCTTTGGTATTTGTCATTATTGCTGAGAGGAAAAATCCAAAATGCATACACTGCTGTAAATGGATTCAGTATAATCCCTTAGTCTGGCTGTAATAAATTCACTCACAGAAATGATCACGAAGCAAACAATGGTTAACATTTATAGCATATGCAAAATTGGGAATTACTCACACATATGCAGTAGCCCTCATTAAAATTACAGAAAGCTACAAACTACAATTCTGACTTTTAAAGATATCAGTGTATCTTGCTTTCTAGAGATCTGTCAGCATGTTCTTGTCCCATACCTACCAGATAACACCAGCTGGGTTTTATAGTAGATAATTTACTAAGATCTGAAACTATGGTGAAACATATATCTGAAAAGGAATCTGACATTAAGTTTCTCCTTTGAACAAAAAAGAATAAATATTAGGGATAAAATATCTCACATGAAAAGCATCTTTTAGTTATCCACAAGCTCTTTATATTTTGAGACTGGCATCTTTCAAAACATCTCTTATACCTCTGATTCCAAACTAGCTGCTTAAAGTACTGGGGCTGTGCAATCATCATTTGGTCATGACATCTAATGCTCAACACTGTGATTTCTGACATCTATACACACACATATCTTCAATAAATACACAATATAATCCAATCACAAAAATGAAGGTCCTGATTTCACAGTAAATTCACACACCTCTGTTCAAATTACTACACATTCTAAGCTTAATATTCTAATGTAATTTTATTTTGTTACTAAATTCTTTGTGACTTAGGCTGGGTTTTATGACAATTACTTGTTGATAGTTGTAACATGCTGATTCAAACTGGTTAAATTGTTTGGCCTCGGAAATTACCACTATTTTAAAGCTTTGAAACATTTCCAGGTATTTCTGGTTTTAAGAATAATCTAGAGAAGTCTTTCAGGATGGTGATTTTTGTTTAAGAGCATACGGTGAACACATTGGACCACATGTGTTACTTCTGCTGTAGGTGACAAGTGTGTCAGCTGTCAGGCCAGTGAGCCTTTGTTGGTTTCCAGTGTGATATATACAGACATCCTTCTGGAACTACTGTGTATGATCAGAGTTCATAGCAAACATTATTCTTCAGAAGGATGAAGAAGAGGCATCCATAATAGTATCTACTCTCATTACTGAAATTCTGAAATTCCAGGCATTTCTGCATCTTCACTTATAATTGTACAAGAAAAGATCATCAGTAAACTGAGACTATACCGACTATTCCTTACATGTCCTTGCTTGCCTTTCTCCTGCTTCACCCTCCCCATTTATTTTGAAGTGCTCAGATTCCACAGTAAATGGGAGCTTGCTGGCAATGGACGAAAGAGCAGGATTGTATTTTACAGTACAATTAAAATATCAAATATTCTATCTTTCTGTATCTGCACTGCATTATATAATATTTCACATCAATGAGCAGAAAATTATGATCTAACCCAGTGATTCAAGTTAGTGTAATCACCGAGCAAAATTATAAGCCAGAACTAAGATCAAGCAAAAGTAATTAAGAGGACCAGTGAACAGTCCAGGGGGACAAATCAGTACAAATCGGCTTTAGAATCCCTTTCCTCTTTTCAGCAGGCAACTTTCTTCCACAAACAGCATGGTGCTTGACTTCCAACAGTGAACAGATAATTAACTGATGCTGGAGGCTCTGGAAGCACTCCAAAAAACAAAATTTGGAAGAAGGTAAAAGATAACTTTGCTACAGCTAACAGCCATTTTGACTAGTGTTTACTAATACTAGAAAATAAACAGCAATTTTGGTACAGAAAGTTTGCAGACAATGATCAGTCAGGATTAAAAAAAAAACAAAAAGATGAAGGCAACCAGTATGTGTTCCACATTTGTTGGCTTAATGTATGCTAAAACAGTAGTCACACAAAAATATGAATTAAATACAAATGGTATAAGAGAAGGTTTTTTTACTCTTACCAGACTGAAAGAACAAACTCTGGGATTGAAGAGTAACTGGCAAGATACGGGCCTGTAAAACTAAATGCAAGTAAGGTATAGTCCAGCTGAGCATCACCTGAAATGGAAAAACAAAGACCATGGTCTTTGATTGTCCCAGACTTTATTTTATAGTACCACAGATACTCTTCTCACTTCCTTTATATCCATTTTAACTCTTTAAATACTCTTCAGGCCTTTGATTTCTTTGCTTCACTGCAGATTATTCTTTTGATTTGATCATAAAAATGTTCCCTATGTATCACTGCTTAGAATTTTTTTCAATTTCCTTTCCAATATTACCTTGAAATTGTAAAGTATTTTTCCCCAAGTCCCATGAAATCCTTTGCAGTCATAATTTTATTCATATACATGAAAAAGCAAGTATCATAATCCTTATTTAAACGGAACAGGAACTGAAACATGAATAGGGTAAGCAACTAAACCAAGGAGAGAAATTGCATGAAGCAGGCAAAAACATACATTAGATCCTGGACTCCAAAGTTTAACTGCAAGAACCCTCATCCCTCACATCCTGGATTTCTCATCTGGCTTTCAGCAGTCTGCTTGGGAGTCTACTGCAATATGACTTTATTGCTTATTCTGACTATATTTTCCTAAAACTTATTCCATTTAACTCCTTGTCTTTTCCTTTTAAATTAGCTTCATTATGTATGGTCATATTCCTCCTCAGCTTAAACCTAAATAAAAGTAGTGCAGTGGAAAATTCCTTCCACTGCTTTCCATGAATCTCTTCATGAGAGAGTGACAGGGACAAACAGTCCCTGTTTTTCAAGTCTTGTAAAAAACCCGCACAACTTCAGAAACTGATGATTAAAGTATTGTTTTAATGAAATGATGATGATGAGGGTTACCACATCACTACCTTTTAATTCTGTCAGTTTACTCAGTTCTGGAAAGGTGTAGATGTGTATGAGGGGATTCAGCTTCCGGTCGGAAAAGGCCACCACTTGATTGTTGGCATTTGCTGCAAAGGCTCCCACCTGGCCAGTCTGACACTGCACTGCTCTTGTCTTCTTTGTTTTGATGTCCAGGAAGAGGATGTAATTACCACAAGGGTAGCAGACTGTTTGATTGTTGACAAAGGCCAAGTTCTTGTTTGAGAATCCCTGAACCCAACTGAAAACAGAGCAACTGAATGTTACAACATTATTCAGACACACATTTCTCAAAATACTGTGCAAAAGGGAATGTTATAGCCTAAGTTACAGTGAACTGATGATTGGGATTTGTTAGACTCATCCTCATACCACTGTTGCAAAACCACAACAACTAAGATCTGGTATTATGAGTCACTAGTTCAGCATTTCCAAAAACATACAGTCAATCTTACCCTCATGCAGCACAAAGGACTGGCATAAGAACATGGAGAGATGCTTTAATTTCTTTCAGTTTTCATTAAAAATAAAGCCAGCCAAGTTCACAGGCTCTGGTTTCGTACTTACATATCCCAGCAAAGGGTATAACTTTATTTGAAAGAATTGCATGGGTATGATCTATATGTGGAACCCGACTGTGTTTGCTTAACCTTTCTGCACTTTCATGGTTCATCTCATACACATAAAATAAAAAATATAAAGGTACAGCTTCTGTTTATATAAAGCAAACCAGGAGGACTGTTCTGCTTTAAAGACTCCAGTACTTTAACATGGTAAAACTCTGGAATGTAAACAGGATGTGTTACACAAGGACTGAAATAAATTACTGAACAGGACTCTGTTTATGAACTTACAACATGTCAACAAATTAATAACTGCTTGCAGATGTTTTTACTTTTCAAAAAGTGTGTGGACAAGCACCAGGGTCATCTTAGCAAAGGGATTTGCATTTACCACCAAGTGAGGATGTCAGTTTAGCCTGCTGGTACAATGGCAGTGGTAAAGTTCCAGCAGTGTAAGAGATACCCTCTGTGTACAACACTGCTGTTAGCACTGTCTCTTTGAATTACCATTCAGAAACATCCCAGCTGTGCTCTTTTTCCAAAACAGAGAATTTGACTGGGAGAGACCTTTGTTCTCTGCAATGATCAGAAGCATTTTTACACTCCTTTCACAAACATAAGCCAAGTCATAGTACATAGGATCAGTTGCTGATCCTTTGTACTCTTCAAAGATGGTGCTAAAGCCTCAGCACTCTCATACTTAGGAACATTTTAAAATTACAGGTCTTGAGATAAATTTATGTCCAGCAATAACTTTCCATTTTCTTATCTGAGGAGTTTCTGTTCTTGGCTTCTTTTGCTACAAAGGAGTCAAGTGCAGCCAGAGAGGAGTGGGAGCACTGACAATGAATGTGCTTGTGGAGATGAACTGAAAGCCATGGCAACAGAGGAGACATTTCAGCCGATAATGTTTTTCTGGGCCTTCCTTCATACAAGAACAGGTTGTATGGGATGCTATGGCACACCAGACCTCTCTGACCATGCTTGCACAACTAGCTCTGTGCTTTTCTGCAACATTAGGTCTGAAGCAGTGGAAAAGAAGCATTTCTAACTTCTGTTTGTGGAGGTAAAATGGAATCTAGAAAACTTGTATGCAGGGGTAAATTAACGGGGCTAACAGTGCAATTTATCATTCTTACACACCCAGTAAAGCCGTAAGGGGACAAGGGTTCAGGCAGCTATGTACCAAACAGATAGACGGAGAGATAGCTAGCTAGCTAGCTAGATAGATAGATAGACTTCTTTACTGTGCAAGCTACCACGCACTGGAACAGGTTTTTCAGACGGGCTGTGGAGTCTCCCTCACTGGAGCTCTTCCCGAACCGTCTGGATGTAATCCCACGCACCATTCTCTGGGATGACCCTGACTGAGCAGGGGAGTTGGACCAGATGACCCACTGTGGTCCCTTGAACCCGCCCGACTCCGTGCTCCCGGCATCTGTGCCCATGCTTCTTTCCCTCTCCCTCAGCGCTGCCCTGACAGCCCCCGACGGCGCAGCCTTCCCTTCCTCTCCCTGTCTGACCGCCCTATTCACGGAGCCGCCGGGGGGTGAGCGCAGGACACCGCACACCCCACCCGGGCTCAGAAGCGTGTGAGGGCTGTGCCGGCCGCCCCCACCTCACTTCCAGCGCGGCCTCCGCGGCGCAGGCGGACCCCTCCGTTCCGGGTCCCCTCACGCCCGGCCCGGCCGCCATCGCCGCCGCGAGACCTCCGCGCCGTGGCAACAGCAACGACACCCGCCATTGGCCGGGCTCAGAGCACGCAGGTGATTGGCCCGTGCCCCTGAGCCAGCCAATGAATGAGCACGGGCGGGTATTTAGGAGCCCAGTAGCGTTACAGTCCTCTCACCGCAGCACTGGGGTGTGTGAGGGGCGTTGTGGGACCTCTTATTGTTGATAAGGTGGGGTAGTTCCGCCCCACAGCCACTGATATCTGTGGCTCTTTAACCACAATGGTATAATCTGGACAATCATTGCTGCTGAATCAAGAGTAAGAGTGCATCAGCCTTGGGGGAGAGACTGTGGGTTCCGTCTCTTGCACCCTGCTTGTCCCTGCACCTGGTCCAGTGCCATCTGCCGGTTTCTTTGCAGGACAGCTGTACCTGTTTTCCCATTGCCTCTTGTGTCTTTCTGGAGTCACCATCCCTAAAGGTGCTCAGGAGGGGTCTGGATCTGGTGCTGCGGTTTAGGAGTGACAGTTGGACTTGCTGGTCTTGAATGGCTCTTCCAACCTTGATGATTCTGTGATTCTGTAAGGCACAAAAGTTCTTCTTGGATTGTGTATGATAAACCTCCTGAAGCTACAGAGTGAGGTGAGGAGAAGTTTTCCCCAGGAAAGAAGAGAAAGTACAGCTGCAGCCTTTCCCTCTGTACTTGAAGCTTTTAGCCTGGTAACACAGTAAGAAACTCCCAAGTATTTGAAAAATAGATTCCCTTTCCTAAGGGAGGATTGTTATTTATAGCATATTGCTTGTGTTAGCTTGCTGTTACTTCCCTGTAAAGTGGCAGTGTGCAGTTTTGCAATTCTGGTGTGTACTCAGTGCTAGAGTGCAACGAAAGGAGAGTGGCATTTATGTCCAGAGGCAGCAGGACAAGCCCATTCCTTACTTCTTGTCTCTGCAGGCACTCTGCATGCCAGGCAACACCAGGAGAGAATGAGGAAGTGGATTTATTTTCTTTGGTGCTTCTGAGGGCCTATTGTAGCGTGTGGGTCTTGTGATGCTGGTTTGAGTTCCTACATGCCCGTCTCCAGGCTGTGAGTTAGCAGACTGCCTGTGTGTTTCATAATTGCCATGAGCAATTTCAAATTAATTTTCTCTATTTTCATCACCCAAAATTTTGCTGAATCTTTACTAAGGATAGATACTTAGAGGAATAAGGACTATGTCCTCTAACACAGTTGGGTTTTTTTTATGGTAGGGGAAATTATTTTGTTGGCAAAGAACACCTCCATGTACAGGTTCTGTTTGCCTAGGGCATGGCAGACTTATGCAACAAATTACCACTCCCTTTCTGTGCTGAGCTGCTTCATATAGGCATAATCAAGCAGCAGTGACACAACAAAAATCATGTTCCTCCATTGCAATGGATAATGGTGTCAAGGTCATGGTTATGTTACTAGTGACCATCTGGGTATTTATCTGCAGGTGAGATCACCACAGAAAATATTGGTCTCCGTGTCTGAGGCCCAACTCCAGTGACAAAACCAAACCAAAATAGGTAGGACTTACCCCCTGTGCAAGCACAAATCCACTGACGAGACTGGAGAATGCTCTATTATCCTTGGGGTTTTGACAGAGGAGTGTGCATTGCCAGGATTTTCCCTGCCTTTGGCAAGAGCTGCCAGCCCACTAGTCCCTATAAATGTGCTGTTTCCTATTAATGTACAGCATCAACCTGAAAATTGGTGTGTGGAGCCACAGGAAGGGAATCACTTTACCTCTGTGGTCAGAGATCAACTTGGACACTGTGAATGTGTGAAAATCATTAAGAGGAAAACACCTCCATTTCTGTTATTATACTCCAAGGAAAGCTGGTACAAGGAAGGCTCTGGTGCCCTAATCTGAAGTGAAGAGGGAGCAAAGGGACAGAGAAGACTTCAATCTGTGCTTTGGTTCTTTCTTTTGCTCTATGCATGCACTGATGCTCCCACAAAGATCCTGTTTGCAGAAGCAAGCATGAATCCCTCTATAACTGCACTGTAGTAATTAAGTTAGCTCTAACTTCTCCTATGCCCTCTTGTCTGTTGGGTTATTGTCTCCACTTGGGGTTTTTTATTATGAAGCAGAACAACTGCAGGAGAGATAAACCCCTCTTGTTACCCTCAAGGTGGGTTGGAGCGGGTTTTGGACGGTGGTAGGTGATGCAGGAGGAGGCACTGAGGGGAACCTGGTACCTCAGCAGCTGCTGCAGGCATTGCTTAAAAATACACCTGGCCTGTGAGGTGGAGTTGGGCCGTGGGGGTCCTGTTTCCACGGGAATGCCGGAGGTGGTTGTGCTGTTCTTTGTAAACGGAGAGAGGGAGAGCATCGAGAGCAGCTGAACAGTGCCTGTCCCAGCTGGGTGGGCAGGGCGACCAGCTCAGGGAAGGACCACCGGGCAAGCTCTTCGAGTCAGCAGCGCTCTGCCAGGACGAGAGGGAGGTGGGAGGGAGGCAGGGAGAGAGGCGGGGCCGGACACCGACACCCGTCCCCCCGGCGGGCGGTGCCGGCGGCCCTGGGCCAGGGCGGTGCGGGGGGGCACTCGCAGGTCGGAGCTTGTCGTGTCGGGATGTCGGGCGATCACTCCCGCAGCCTGGGCAAGGGTAAGCGGCGCGGGGCCGGCACAGCTGAGCGGCTGGGGCAGTGCTGGCGGTGACAGCCCCTCTCCTCTCCCCTCCTCTGCCCGCAGGTAGCGCGGCGCCAGGCCCCGTGCCCGCGGGGCTGGTCCGGCTCTACAGCATGCGCTTCTGCCCCTACGCGCAGCGGACGCGCCTGGTGCTCCGCGCCAAGGGCATCAGGTGAGCTCCCCCCGCACCCCGGGGCCCACACGGAGCAAGCGGCCGGCCTAGCTTCCTTTCTTTCCCAAATTAAAACATCCCTGAACGAACTGATTGACAGGGGGCTTCCTGTCAGTGATTTGGCTCTGAAGCTTGAATAAGTAGGCTGTGCAGCTGCATAAAGGCCCAAAGTAAAAACCCAAAGATGATTTTCTTTTATAACTCTTGCCTGTGATAGCTTGCCCTGAATAAATCTGAGTAGAGACATAACATACACTGTTTGTTTTTGATGTGAGTGGCCTTGAAAATTCTGGAAGGTACGAATATTCAGTGTTTCTTTTGTGTCACTGGCCAGCAAAACACACTAGTGAGTGAATGACCTTTTTAAAAGAGGAAATGCACCATTCCCGTGTTCCTGTAACATTGTCTCTTTGTTGTGCTGTAGTAAGTGAATGAAATTCAGTCCTTTTGTTTGTTTCTTTTTCAAGATAGCCATGTCATTTCAGCACTCTTGAATGGGGTCTAATGTCTCCCTCAGATACAAATTAAAATTAACTGGTTTTTCCATCGTTTTCTGCTTCTGCCAAGACCAAGGCCTGCCAGCAGTTTGTTAACCAACACAGGGCTGGGAGTTCCTGTTGGAAAAGGGAATGCTAACACGTCTCTTGGTTGTAAGATGAGAGTTGAGTTAGTTAGTTTTGTTTTTCACACGAGTCTTTTTTTTTTTTTTTGTGAAGAGTAGATGCAATAGAACTTCTGGGTCAGTTTAGTTCTGTTTTTATTTAGTGTCTTTGGAGTGATTTTGGAGCTGGGAATCTTGTTATAGCATAGTGATTTTTGAGGGGTTTTGTGGCTACCTAGATGTGATAGTTGCCTTCTGGTAACTTCACAGTTGTTTTGAAGGTTCAGCTGTGTTTAGCAGACCTTTGGGCTTACTAGGAATTTTCTGGAGTTACACATGTAACTCACCATATAACTTTTTTTTTTTTTTATATAGACATATTTCCCATGTATTTTTTTATCAATATCTATTTGTCTTTACCCTAAGCATTTGTTCTGTATGAGGCCATAGGTTGGGAAGATAAGTTGGAAGGATGTTCTCCTGATTTGCTCTTTAGTGTGAGGGCAGCTTAAGGTTAAGGATCAGGTGCATTTCTTAATTGGGGTGTAGTTCATTTGCAGTCAACCACTTCTTTCTTAGACTGCCCCTGAACTCAAATGTGGTAAGTGTGCTGAGTTGTGATCTTTGTTTTTAGCCTGGTAGCTGGGTGCTTGTTAAACTAATAAAAGACATGCATACAGTCTGCAAACAACTCGTTGCAAGTTAGTGCAAAGTGTGGCAGTATTTCTGTGTCAAAGGATTAGTCCTGCAAACAACTTCACAGAAAACAGGGGATACAGGGGCTCGAGGGTTGAGCCTCTGAAGTACTGAACTGTTGAGGTGACTGCATTTCACCATGGTATGGGGTGGACTGGAGCAGAACTGACCCTGTCTGGGTTTTGTTTCTTTTGCTCTTTTAGCCATGAGGTAATTAACATCAATCTGAAGAACAAACCTGACTGGTACTTTGAGAAAAACCCTTCTGGGCTGGTTCCTGTTCTGGAGACCAGCAAGGGCCAGCTGATCTGGGAGTCCCCAGTCACCTGTGAGTACTTGGATGAAGCATTTCCAGGGAAGAAGCTGATGCCTTCAGACCCGTATGAGCGAGCCTGTCAGAGGATGCTCTTGGAAGACTTCTCAAAGGTATTGTGTGATCAGAGTGGGACTGTGTTTCTGACTTCACCATTGCACCAAAAACTGCAGCTCTGTTGCTGATGTTGCTTTCATACTTTAAGGCAGGTTTTGTGTCTGGGATGAGCATTTAAATAAGCACAGGGGATATCTGGGGCCTTTTGCTGTGAGCACATATAATCAATCCACTGTGTCTCTGAATTGCTCCCAGAATTATGTGCAAGGATGGATGCAGGAAGGCATCCAAGCAAGTGAAAGTTTGTATGACTGAGGTAGTGTTTTGAGCATCCTACAATAGAGGAAAGGTTAGCAGACCAAACCAGCTGAATATGTGAGACCTGGGAAGTGACAATTGCTGTATTTTATTCTGATCCTTTCTGTAGGAAGTACTGTGTGAATGCAGGATGTGGGAAGTGCCTGCCTGAGAGAGCCTAAAACCATGGACAAGAGATGGCACGTGGCTGTAGACATGGGACTTGTGTAGGGAGGCTGGTTTTGGCTCTCATTTGGGGTGGGAGCTGGTTGACTGGAATTAACCTCTCTGTACTAGCATGTGATTTGAGGAGTCTAGCAAGTAAAAGCATTCACTTGAATATGAGACAGGAGAGAAAGAAACAGAAGATGCAAAGGAATGTGGACAAAGAAAGGGAATAAAAGGGAGAATATATTTGCAACAGGCCTTTGTAAATAGACTGAAGGGAAAGAGGAAAGTGTGTTGTAAGAAAGAATATGGGCAGATGGGAAACACCCTTCTTTTCACTATTCTCTTCTAATTACAGGACTAAAATTCATTACTGTTTGTATTCATTCTTTCTCTAGGCCTTTGCTTACCTTTTATGACGTATAGAAGATTTTTATCAATGGACTTTATGTAACTTTTTAACATCAAATCTCTTAAGATTTAACTTGCATTTAATATCTTAACATCTAAGTTAACATTTTAAGTTTTGAGTGACTAGCTTGTATTCTTGTAATAGGTGCATTAAAAACTTTATACTTTCCTTTGTATAGATAACATCCTTGCTTTTCAAGCATGTTTTGGCAGTCAAAGATGGACAGGACACCACTGCACTGAAAGCAGAGATTGCTGAAAAGTTTGGCAGACTTGAAGAGGTGAGAGTATTTCATGATAACGAGCAGATTGCCAGCCTTTATATGTTCAGTTTTTTTCCTTTCATGCTGTGGCCTTTGGAGGTAGATCTCTCATTTAGTTGGTAGTTACAAGAAACAATCTTTCAATTTATTCCTCTCAGCCCAGGATGCACAAGGGCACCATTTAGAATAAATTTCAAGCAGTGAAACTGAATTTATCTAGCTAAACTAACTTTATCTAATGATAAAGACTGTGTAGACTTGTAGAGATTTTTGAATTCTAGCAGACTGCTGTTGTCTTGGCTATCTTTGTTCTGCTTTAAGTGAAGGAGACCTTGCAGCATGTACTAAGAGCAAGGGCTGAAGAATCTGAGCTTCTGAAGAGTATCTATGCTGAAAGCAGTGCAGATACCTTGGTGATGACATAAAATCTTTTTCATTCTGGAGCTTATCTTGGGGGGTGGGTGGACGCAGAATGTAATGTGTGCCTTGTAGAAATCCAGCCCTGGACCATGTTCTGCTACTGGTGGTGTAATCCAACTTCAGTGGGGCTCCAGGAAGTGTCAGGTGGCTTTGATGCTGTATTAGCCACTTGACAGTCCATGTCAGTAATGCTTCTTGGCTAGTCTGAACAGCTGTTGGACTTGTCTTTGTCATGCACCCATTCCTTCTGTCTTTAGCAGCCACCGACAGTGCTTGGGTGGATCAATGAAGGAGAGTTCCTCCAGAGTATTTCTGTTCTGGTGCAAAGCTGCAGTAACCTTTTAGTACTTTCTTAGTTCTCCTAACAGTCCAGTGCATTCTGCTTGCCCATCCCCTTGGGCTGCCAAACACAGTTTTTTGCAGGGCAGTCTTGTCCATCTGAGCAGACTGAGGCTTGCAGCAGTGCAGATGATGAGTTCCTGGGGGAAGTTGTTTGTTTCACTTCCCTGAAATACAGACGTATTAAACATTAAGGAAGGATTAACCTTCTTCCTGCTTGATTAATACTGTGAAATAACTTGCTGTTCCTTCAGTGTCTCTATTTTACCATACCCTGAATGGTTTTGCAGCAGCAGCTGATGGTCAGCTGTGAATGGGAGGCCGGAACAGAGCCATGCAAACTTCCTCAGTGTATTGCAAGAGATATTCCAGAGGGGAAGTACTTTGGGACACTTCTGTATTTCAGTTTCTGCTGCCCGATAGAGGGGGCTGTGTTCCCGTCTCTGCCCCTGCGCAGCTGCTGGTTGTGTTCTCCCAGACACCTGGGAGCTCTAACAGCTCCATCCTTCCTGAAGGGCTGCTTTAAAATTTCTTCTAGATCATGGAGGTTGTGGACAGGGAATAAATGCCATATGAGTGTATAGGGCGGTGTGTGTTCAAAAAAAGACCAAGATTTTTAAGGTCTTTTGAGTTCCACCTTTAAAACACCAAAGTGCCTGAAAATAGAGCCACTAATGAATCTAGAGCCACTAACCTAATGAAAGAAGCGAACAAGCTCTGGAGAGTCTTTAAAGCATATTAAACTTGGATGACCATGGCACTTAAAAATGCATCAGAGTCATAAGTGTAACAGGAGAACTTGCTGTATGCTTTGTGGCCCTGCTTTCTTTTTTGAACTGTGAGGAAGATCTCTTTCTGGTGTCAGTTACACTGGCTTCCTGTTGCCTTTGCATCTGGAATCAAATGCAGTTTGAGATGTAATGTTAGAAATGCTTCCCTGACACCACTTGGCCTCAACTGCCATGGGAAAAGAGTCCCTGGTAAAATGGTGCTCTAATTTAGTCGGATGATAAATTTAGCTGGATTTATTGCTCAAGAAATGCATGTGCATTGCTGTGTTTGATTAGTCTGTGCCATTTATGCTTTATGACAAGCAAGAAATCACAAACATTGAGCTAAACTCCTCTCTGTTTGTGAACATGCTGCAGCTTGCTAGTGATTCATATTTTGTGGCAGTTTTTGAACCTCTGGAGAAGAGCTGAGCTGAGTTTATGAAACAGCAGCTGTAGTATTAAGCTTAACTACACTGACTAGCTCTGACTATGCTAATACTGTGTGCACTAGAGAAATACACTGTATCTCCTTTGTTTGCTCACTGATCCCTGTAGTGTGCCTGCCTTCCACTATGCAGTGGGGTTTTTGTGTAGGGTTCTGCTGCACTTTTCCTTGGGGGGCAGCTGACATCTCTCCCCCTTCACAGGTTCTGTCCAAACGCAACACGGTGTTTTATGGTGGGGACTCCATCTCAATGGTTGACTACATGATCTGGCCGTGGTTTGAACGTCTGGAACCATTCCAGCTGAAAGAGTGAGTACTTTTCCTGGCTTCTGGTGTGTTCTGAAGTGCCTCAGCATCAATATTCCTGGTGTACACTGCAGCAATGGGCCACTCCTGGGGGCTGTTGAAGAAAGCTTGTATTGTATTGCAGTTTGGGGGAAGCATCCTGCTTTAAACTGGACTTTGTACTGGGACAGAGAAGGTAGTAATATGAAGCTGTTTGAGCTGTTTTGTTTCCTTGATGCCCTCCAGATTTTCCATTTGTGTTACTCAGTCTCTTCCTTTTTCCTGTAGCTCCTTGAATCACACCCCAAAGCTCCAACGCTGGATGGAGGCCATGAAGGAGGACCCTGCTATCAAGGCTACAATAACTGACCCACAGACATACAAGAACTACCTCCAGCTGTATCTGAAGAACAGCCCTGAGGCATGTGATTATGGGCTCTGAAGTGCCAGTAGGAACATGCTTGCTGAAGTGTTAGTGCTGTTTTTCAGTGTGGGAAGTCAGTGGAATTTGGTGGGGGCTCTTCTGTGATTGCATTTCATAGTGGGGAATAAATCTGTGCTGAAAAGGCTGAGAAACTTTCTGTGAACTCCACTCCTTCCTGTGGGGGGAAGGATGTGCTGGCTTCAAGCAGGAGATGGAAAGTCATGGTTGTCCATGAATATTGCATAAAGGAAAATGTCTCTGCTCAAGAGGTGATGGTCTGTTATCTCTGGCCTCTGTGTACTCATTACAGTGGGCAGTCCCTGAACTAATGCTGTTACCTGATTTAAAAATTGTAATACTGGTGTCTGTGTCTTGAAAACGAATAAAAAGCAAGTCATGTTGTCTTCAAACAGTTTTTCCTTCCTGTTTCTGGGCAGCTGTTAGTTACTGGACTGGTTATACAGAGAGAGAGGAACAGTGTACTGTAAAGGCTGAAACAGATAGTGTGGCTTGTGAAGTTAAGATGTGATTCCTAGTGCAGACTGGCTGTCTCTTCAGACACTACTGCCAAAACACTCACTTTGTAGCCCTGCCCACCTACGCCAGCTCAAGTCATGTTTGCAGGAACCATCTAGAAAGGACTTCCAGTTTTGTTTAGATATGCTAGGTGGGAGTGTATGGTTATAATCCTTCTCTGTCCTTCTGAAGTACTGCTGTGTTTATTCTAGGTTCTAACCTAAAGGCTGGAGTAAGCAGTACAGCCAACAGAAACAATATCCTGAGCAGAAGGACATTTATTTTCTATTCTCAGAATTTAAAGCATTGCTCTGCTTGTCAAGGTGAAGATAAAATTAGAGAACAGAAGTAAAAGGAGTTTAGTCAAAATGTTATGCTGGTGATGCCTTTCTGCTGGTGAAGGAAAGAGTATGTTCTGTTTCATCAGGTAAGTGGCAGGACCAGACTTTTTAGCTGAACATCTTTGAAGCTATCCTGTATGTTAATATAGCAGTGTGGGGACAAGATTATTTGAATCACAAGCAGTCACAGGAAAAACTTCTTGCTCTCCTGATTTTCCTTTTTTCCTGTCCACATCTATGACTCATTCTGATGTTGCTCGGTTCTGTATGTCTGGCAGACCATTAACAACCCAAACTAGCCATAATTCCAGGGAATAAGCACACAGAAATAAGGCAAAGCAGCATGTCCAGGGGCATGGCTGTGGTTCCCTGATGGTTGTCCTGAGAGATCCCAGACTGTTACTATCTCCCTCCCATTGCAGTGAGGTGAGGTAGCATAGCAGAATGTAGTGGTTCATGATTTCATGGTAATTGAGACACTGGGAGTCTTGGAGTTTTTCTGGAGGAAAAGTAGACTGGTCTTTTTTTGTAATGTGTTCTGCCCTGGCATGGTAGCTCTGAGGTGGTACATGCTTGTGTAAGATCAAGTAGGAAAGAGATTTGATGAGGAAAAAAGAACAAGCAGAAAGGGAAGAAACAATGAGTCAGCCTGTGGCTATTGGAGGGACTTGTTTATGCTCTTACTAGCTTTAATTCCAACTATGCAGCTTTTCCCCTCCTGTTTATCTTTGTGGCTTTTAAACACATCTGGCGCTACTTAGAGAAATAATAATTATGCTGCTGTTCCTTCCAGAATACTGTAGTTTTTTAAAAAGTTTCCAGTTGGGATGTGATGCTACACATGTTTCGTAGATTGTCAGAAGATGCAGATGAAGCTGAGCTGTGTTGTCAGGATATGGATCTAGGCCCTTTCATTAGATGAAAGCAGGGCTTGAGCTTTATAAAGCAAATGTCTCTGAAGTAGTGTTGGTGGGATCTCAGTGGCAAACTTCCAAGAATTAACTGCAGAGCATTTTGGTTTTATTAGCAGTTCTGCTTTGTGTAGGGCTTGTTAAAAGCTGTTAGGATAGTGCTAGAAATGTGTTACAGTTTGCTCCAATGTGTTATTTGACTGTAGTGGGAGATGTGACATTAGGGACATCCAGTAATAGGTTAAGAGCAGAGATCAGCATCCCAAAACTGAACTGGCTCCAGCCAGACCACAGTAACCCAGAGACTGTGTTATCTGAACAGAAAGAAATGCTCTCCCCATCTTTGTTTAGTGCCTGTAGTGTACCATTATAAATATGCTACTTCAGCAAAAAAAAGTAAAATGAAATATTCTGCCTTATAATTTACTATTAAATATCTGTGTTCTATACCCCCAAGCAGACATCTGGAGTCTTGAACTCATTACAGCACAGCAAGAAATGCAGGCCTCAGGCTAAGTGTTTTTAATGTGGTAATGAATATGCAATACTGGCCCAGTCTTGAAAGGAAAAGACAAGTTATGTGGAATGGACTGGCTCTCTCCTTTCAGGGTGGATGGATGTAAAGGAGATATTTGCATTTTCAGTTTTGGTCAACAGAAGAGAAAGATGGAAGTCGGTAAGGAAAGGATCAAGCAGATGAACAGCTCTCTTCTTTGGTCAGACTTCTTAAAACCTTCTGTGGATCAGATAGTACAGTAAGTATGGTCTTTACTCACCTTCTGCTCCATGTTCTGCCCTTGAAAATTGTTAGTGCTCTTGCTTTTGGAAAAAGAGGGTGCTTTTTGTTTGTTTCTTTTCTGTTATTGTGCCAGCAAATATAACTGCTAACTAGCACAGGTTAAAAAAGATTAATTCACGGTCAAGCAAACAAGGACAGAGTCTGTCTTATAAAAATAGTGAGTTTGGTAGCATGATTGATAATAGATACTTCAGGTGAGCAAGGCATTGGGCCTTGTTCTGTCCTGCATTTGTAGCATGTCCCTCTATCTTTACTGACATCCTTGAGATCCGGTGTACCCTCATGCAAGGTGTGGTCCAGCGTTTGTTCATGATAGTTTTAGAATCCCTTATATTGAAGCTAAGAGAAAGGTAGAAGGGAGCCAAGACAGGAGGAAGGAATGGGGATCCCAGGTTCTCTGATCTGGGAAGTTTTGCTGAGTTTTGGGTAAGTTGAGTGGGAACCTGGGTGAATGGGACTGCGGGTATAACAGAAAGCTCTTGCTTGGGGAAATTGTTGATAATTTTCTGCCTAGAGCAATTTTAAAAGGGTTCTTGCACTGAAAGTGGTAGTAACTGGGGATATTGGTTTGAAAAGTTTCAAAAATAATGTCTTACAGACACCTGGAACACTTGTGTCAACTCCATAGAGATGCCTGTGGATTTGTTGCTTTTCTAATCAATCACAAAGGAAAAGGAAATCTCAACTTTTTGATGTGTTTTACTTAATCTCAGATCCTTGCCATGCTTCATTTAGCAGCTGTCTGTCCTGCTCACCAGAAGGCCTGGCTGTGAGTGCATGCATTGGGCATGTGTTGTTGGCACAGTGTTACATGTCCTGGGACTGCTCTCCCCAGTTTTCCACTCTTGTGGCATCTGTAATGTTCCCCTGCATTAGCAGGCTTTGAGAAGTGGCTGTTTCTCATCCTCTCTCCTGTCTTTACTAGTAGCCTGATTATTTCACCACCCTTCCTTGGACATGGGTTTCCCTTGAGAATGGCTCACGAAAATGCAGTCTCTCTAAAGTCATAAGGCCAGGTGCAATTTTACTAAATCACTCCCATTTTCTGTAATGTGGAAAGCCTTTTCTACTGCTTGTCCAAAGCCAACAGGGCTGGCAGTTGCTGATTTATCCAAGTAATGATGCCATGTGATGTCATTAGTATTTTTCCCCTTCTACAACACTTTGATTTACTAAAACAGGAGTTTCAAAACTTGTCAGCGAGATGCAACTGTGCTTGGGGTAGAGAGTGACAGCTGTTTAGCAGTCTGCAATAACACTGTATCTGAGTCCAGGAGGGAGTGAGAATGCAGCTGGTATGAAGGGGCTGATGTATGGAGCCTGTGCTGTGCCTCTCACAGCATCTTCTGGTGAGCAGGAAGCAGCTTGTGAGAACTGCAGCACGTGCTGCAGGTTTGTGTCTTAGAACCACCACCCTTGGCAAAGCTGATGGAAAAAGCCATCTCTCCAGGGGAAAGGGAGCCAGGAATAAGGGCACTGAACAGCCACAAGCTGCGTAGGGAACAGACAGTGTTTCCTGTAAGCTGCAAACCATTTGCATGAGTCACCTATGTGACTGCACAGCAAAAGCATAGGAGGGCTGAGAAAAAAGGAGGAAAAAAGCTGTCAGCTTCAGACTGCCTGAAGAACCAATGAGGACCAGTGGAGACATTATGAATTAATACTGTCCTTCCTGCAGCTCTCTGCAGCATTCCTGCTATCCCAAAGGATGCTTTTGTGCCTTACCTCCTGTCACTCAAACCATCCTCAGAAGAGAGCTCTCAACAAGAATGTGCTTTGGGCCAGTCCACAGGTTGGAGTGTGGCTGTTTTTTTCCCCTATACATTCATCAAAGAGCTCTCTTCTGTGCCTGTTAGGCTTGGAAGCAGAGTTTGTGTCCTCTTCCTTGTAGTATTCAAAGCATGGTGATTAATCAGCTGTTTGTCTTTGTGGGAAGACAGCTCTGATAAAAACTCTGTATTCAAGCCCATATATTAGGTGCCTCAATTCCTCTCCATATGCTTTATGTGTCTTGACTGTTCTGTGCTGGTCTGTCTCTGCTCTGGATCAAACCTTTCACTTCCAAAGCTTTGCCAGGTGTGGCTCTGGTAGGGGAGTCAGCGTGGGGCTATGGTAGACAGCTGCATGTGGACAAGCCTTGCTTTTCTCTGGTTTTGCATACAGGAGGTTTGTGATAGTGACATGATGTGATAGCCCTGCAGGTGAACTGAACTGGCAGGAATATCCTGCTGAGAGTGCAGAACACCTCTGTTCTGTGGGAATGCCTGTGTGAGGGAGGCCAGGAAGGGCTGCTCTGCATCATCTGTGCTTACAGGCACAGGACCCTGCCAGGGCTGCCCTGCCCTGCCCTGCCCGGTGTGAGCAGGCAGGGATGAGATCTGGAACGCGTTCACAAGCTAAACACCATCTCCCTGAGGATTTGGGAAATCCCTCTGTGCTGTCTGATTCCCAGCAGAGGGCTAGAGAGCAAGACTGCAGGTTGGGAGCCATGGGATGGATTTCTTGATTCCCAGCAGAGGGCTAGAGATCATGACTGCAGGTTGGGAGCCATGGGATGGATTTCTTGATTCCCAGCAGAGGGCTAGAGATCAGGACTGCAGGTTGGGAGCCATGGAATGGATTTCTTGATGCACCTGAGGAGGCACAGTGACAGGAACTGTGCCTGTGGTTACTGATCCCAGACCTGTCTAGCTCTGCCCCTGGGCCTGTATTGCACAGCACTGGATCCTCACTGTTAAACTGTCTGCAGAAAGGTGCCTATTTGGACTTCCAATGGCATTATAAGGGTCATGGCTCTTCTGCAAAGTACAATACAGACAGAAACTTAATCTTGTCTCCTTACGTAATTAAATCTTTCAGTTGAGACTGTTTGTTACTACCGGCCCAGCAGTGGATTTGAAGGTAGTTTCACATCTAAAATAGACTCCTTTTCCAGCTGTCTAAGATACCTTTAAGAACTTCATTGGCTTTATTTTTATTTTTGGGCACGATTTTTAACATAGTGCCACAGTCAGACATTTTACAGGCGCTCAAATATCTGAACAGGCTGTATTTAAATGTTTCACCTCAGCACTTTCTGTGCTTCCCCCTCAGAGCAGATCAATAAAGCTAATACCTTTTTTTTTCTCCTTGCTCTAACATTCTGTGTGAGCTCTGGTTTTAGCTAGACAGATTTATAATTACTTGTAAACTCAGAACCTTTATTTGCAGAGGTGCTGCCTTTGAATAATGACTGAGAAGCTTTGTTCTCTGCCTCTGCAGCCAGAAATTTTACTTCCAGCAGTTGAGGAGTCTCAGATGACACTCTTAAATGTAACATAAATGGAAAATGAAGTTTCTTTTGGAAAACACTGTAACAATAATTGATCCAGAGCAGGGGCTTGCTCAGATCTCCTTTTTGAGACCAGACTAGTCCAATAGATATGATGGGAATAACTGTTTGCATCCATCTTCCCTTAAGGCTCTGCTGCAAAGTTGGGTGGATCGTTTTGAGAGTAGCAGAAGCAGTTACACAACTCTTCATTTTCTCACAGCTTATTTCTTCAGGTCAAAGACAACATGAGTACCTACTACCTTTTACTGCACTGGGAACATTTAAAATACCTCTTTTGTGCTTTTGAAGCATTATGAGAGTCTGTCTCCTATCTATTTGCCTGCTTTCCTAAAGATTATCAGAGGTATTTCTGAGCTCTGTCAAGTTGAGTGAAAGTTGTTTGATGGATTCAGAAGCTACTTGGAAGAAGATGAAAGCATAGGCCCTCTTTCCCCCTGGGCCCATATGTGTGAACACACCAACTGCATTGGAGACTGGCTAAAAATAACTTAGTTATGTTCCCATAAGGAATTTATCATTTCAGAAAAAGATGGGACTGCCTGGAATTTTACTCAGAAGGGATGCAACAACTCATGTTTGGTTGAACCCAATGAGCCAACACCTTGAGACATCCTTTTCCCAAACAAATAGAATTCAGTTAAATGTAAATTGCAATCTGATCCTGTGCCAGTGGCACTTGGGGACAGACCTGTGTTAGATTTTAGTCCTGCAAGCAACAGCCATAATACAGAGTTGAGCAGAGTGGATGGAACATGCTCAATATGTGGGCAAATCCTGAGCAGTAACCCATTCTGAGCCCAGTGTTACCAGTTTGATCCCGACTGGTACCTTACCCAATTCATGTCTGCATGCTTGTGAGTTGCCACATCCTCTGAGGTTGCTTTTGCTTTTTATTATTTTTTTTTTATAGCACAGGTATTTCTGCCTGCTTGAAACAAAGGAGATTGTGTCTTTGCTTACAGCTACCCCATGAGTGGTAAAAAGTCATTAGATAAATTTTTAAGCTAAAAAACAATCTAGTGGGTGGCTGTCTCTTTCTGCTCTGCTTACTCTGACAGATAATACTGCAATAATGGTCATGGCATGGTCCAAAAATCTGCCAATTGCCCTTCTGAAAAAGGATTTTCTAGGGATATTGCCCTTTCTGTTGCACAGCAACACTGAAGCAGTAAATTGAGGCAAAGGAAAAAAGTCTTCTAGAAAATCAAGAGCTCAATGGAGAAAATGTTGCTGAGCTTGTCAGATAGCTGTGAAGCAGGATGGGTTTATTTTTGTTTGGTTTGGGGTTTTTTTGTTACAAGTTGCACCAAACCAAGACTGCTGATGATCCTGGGCTACAGAATTCTCTTTCCAGCAGTGTGTGGTTGACCCTGGGAAATTCTTACTTCTGGCTAAGTAGATTTGGGCTGCAGCTCTTAAGCCAGCTGCTTCTCAGATCTGCACAGTGCTGATTCAGCCCCAGTGAGCACTGGAAGGCAGAGTTATTAAAGGTGTGCAGGGCTGGAATTCTGTGGGTCTGGAAGACATTTTGCCAAGGAAACAGTGGTGCTTTTATTGTATGATTTAGTAACTAGCTCTGGGTGTGCTTCCAGAGCACATTAGAGTATTCAAAAGGAGGTGCCATTTCCTTAAACCAGGCAAAGAAGTTAAGCAAGGGGCTCAGTGGTGGTGGGTGGCTGCTGAACTTGGCTGTGGATACCCATAAAATAAGCAGGTAAAGAGGATTCCTCTGGCTGAAATGGAAATTCAGGAGATTTCTTGTTCAGCACATAAAGGCAAAATCTATCAGCATTATTTAGGGCTTGCCACGAAAGGGTGTTTTTGAGCAGACATATTCAGAATAATTATTTTGATTTCCTGTGGATTCATATTCTCAAGAAGAATGACATCCCTGGCATTATTCTGGAATAGCTATCCCACTTTATGTTCAGGTTGCTGTTTATTCTGGAATCATTTCTACATGGATTCAGGAATCCCAGGGATTCTTGCTGCTGGGCTCACACTGCAAACATCCCAACTCCTTCCTTCTGCTCCCCTAGAAACATTTTGCAGGGAACTAGGAAAAAAAGAGACTTCATGCTCATTTAGATTTTGTACAAGACTTCCTTTATTATAAATAAAGCTGCATGAGAAGATCTATACAAATTCAACAGTGTCCTGCTATAGAAGCAGCGGTTTAAGTACAGCATTGTCAATCAAGGAAGCCCTTAAGTCTGGAGAGTTCTGCTGTTACTGCCCATCTTGGCTGCATTGCCAAGATTCATCTCTGAACTATAGTTTTGCTTCTGAGCTAACATGTTACACACAGACCCTGCCCAATTTTAAAACCAGAAAAGTAATAAATAGAGCTGTTAACTAGGTAGGGACTTATGAGAGCCAACCCCTCACTGAGCAGCAGCAAAGCTGTTACAGGTGCCTAAAGTCTCATTTCTTCACCACAGAGAAAACACTGCAAAGACTTGGCATTAAAAATGGCTGATGAACAAACACCAAATCCTGCTGCTTGAATACTGGGTAAATTTTTGGATCATTTTGCTAAACTAGATCTTTGTACCCCTGTATATATACCTGTATGCAGAGCAACTTAGAGAAACTCTCTTCTGTGGCTGCTTAACAGTGAACACCCAATACCTCCCCTTAGAAGACATTCAGCTCCTGTACAGCAATAATAAACTTAGACCAAGGCATTTTCTAAAGGCAAATGGCTCCTGAGGCTATGCTGTAGATCAGTGGTTGCTATCAACCCACCACTAATTCCATTGCTTTGACAGAGCCTGTAATAAAATATTAAAACCACAAGTTGAGGGCACAGGGAGTGGTTGGAAACCAGTGGAAGGCACTTGGAGTTCATCTGTTGAACTCACCTGGTTGGCACATGGCAAGGAGAGTACTGAGGGTCCAGATCAGGCTGTTTACCTTTCCTTAGGATGTCTCACAGAGATACAGGCTCTGCCAAAGAGATGTTTGTTACTCAGGTGCCATATGCGGTTTGGTTTTAAAAGCACGTTTTTCACTTTAAACCACAAAATCTCACTTCTACTCCCATTTTTAAAGCTGCTTCCTGTGATTACCCACCCAGATTTCAGTCAAGGCAGAACTTCCCATAGGCAACACTAAAATGTCTTAGGACATTTTTACTGGCTGGCAGCTGATGGAACTGAATTGTCTTATAACCCTTAGTTTGTGAAATGTGAGCATGGGCTTTTACTAACAGGCTATATTTGGTGGGCAAAGATTTGATCCAGGACAGACAAGGAAGTCCAAGGAATGATGTGCTTCACATCATGGCCTCCTTGTACCATGGCAAAGGTGTGGTCCAAAGAAACACTTGTGTACCGACCTCTCCTCTGATGGGACATGTCTGCACCTTTGGCTTGCAAGGAAGATCTCCACTCTGAGGCTGACTGGAGCACAGCTTATAATCACAGATAGCATTTCCCCCCAACAGGCATGAGTGGGTCCCCTCACAGCCTAAATGCACAGACCAGGTCACTTTAAAGGTGCTCAGGGCAAAATGAGCATATTGCAGGTAGGAAAACTGAGCCAAGCAATTTGCTTTCAGTGGAATCAAATCCATAAATTACTTGATTCAGCTCCAGCTTCTGTTCAACTAAACCCCATGGGAATACTGTAGGGTCAGTTTGGGTGTAAGAGAGAACAGGCATACAAATACAGAAAACAAAGAACAAAAGGTTCAATCCACTTATCAGTTCAGGTTCCCTTTGAGTCTGAGCAGCGGTGCTTGGGGCTGTGTAAAGACCAGTTTGGGCACGTTTACAAGCCCGCTGCAACTGGTGTTGCAAAGCTTTGTTCTGACATTTTAATAGGGGAGTTCCCTTATTCTGTTCAACAGCCTTTTCTTCTCATGCTTCTCCTGCTCAACCTTATATAAAAGTTATTTTTCAACTCTGAATGTCATTTCCTGAGAGACCTGGGTCACAAATTTGTTTCTGTTCTTTGGACAGACTAAATTTAGACTCCTGACAGGAAACGGCAGAGAAATTCTAATTCTCTCTGGCTGGGCTGGGAACACATTTAGAAGCAACTTCAACCACAACTGCTCCAGTGTGACCTGCCTGCCAGCAGTCTATGTAAAGCTGGATCTGCTGCAGGCACTTTGCAGTAAACCTGGACAGGTAAAAATGGCAAATCACCTGGGTTTGCAAATGACTTAGCTTCTGATGTAGCCTCTAGGCTCCAGTACTGACCCACCCTCCTTGTACCTCTGCTTGTCACTACCTACTTGCCATGGCCCCTGAGATTGCTCCTGCTCTCTTTCCTACTGGGGAAAGCCTTCTTGGCTGTACTAAGGAAAGCCAGGGATTTACAGCACTCGTTAGCATCAGCAATTAGTCCTGCCCTGTTGCTCTCCTGGCAATCTCCCAGGCACACATCACCACGGATGCTGAAACAAGCACTGATGATCCAAGACTTTTTCCTACTGGCACTACTCACCAGCCTCTTCTCCCCCATTCCTACCTACCCCTTACTTTCTGTTCAGAGATCCTACTTAACTATTTGTGGTAATAAAAGCCAAGGGAGGCAGCACTTTGAGCGTAGCTCCCTCACCATCTGTGCTTTCTTATAAACCAGGTGTGGAGACAGGAGTTACAGCTTTCGCTGTGTGTGAAGTGTCCCTCACCGGTGGCAGGACAGAGAAGTAGCAGACACCAATGAGGCGATGAAACAGTTTTTACCAGGAAAAGAGAAGAGAGGACATGTCTATGGAGAGTCTGCTTATCAACTGGATAAGGCTGGATAACCAGCAGTGATACAGGATTGAATCTTCTCTCGGATGTGATAGAGAGGATTGATAAAAAGGGACCTGTGGAGTGATGGTAAAAGCATCCCTGATGTGCCTTACCTCAAAGAACAACCATCCTTTTCTAAACTGGATTAAGAGAAGCCCTAGTGTAAAACTTTCCAGGAAATCCTAATGTGAGAAAATGGTAGGAAAGGCCTCTTAGCACTGGAGGCCAGGCTCCTGGGACCGGCATAAAGCAATTATGCACTGGGGTCCTGGCTTGGACCCCACACTCAGGAGGGCGAGGATCTCCTGAGCCCTCTCCTTCAGCAAAGCCACCCTGCTGGGGCTGGGCAGCCCACTGGCAACGAACTAACATGCTTCCTGTGGGATTTCAGGAATTTCCATTTCTGTAATGTTTTGTTGGGTTTAGCACAATGCCTCAAGATTCTCCCCTGGCCTGAAAGCCTGCAGCAGCTCTCCTCTGCACTCCCAGCTCAGCAAATTGCAGTCTATTAGTGCAGCTCCTCAGAGCAGCAGTCTTTAAAAAGATTGAGGAGAATGTATAAAGTAGCTTTTGCCTGCATATGTTTCATATATATATGGATCATAAGGCAGCTGCAAGCAGCACTGCCCAGGTCTACTACATGTGCATCTTTTTCATCTCTTCCTTCTCCTCCCTGCTGACCTTGGCCTAATGAAAACCATGTGCAGAGAGTCACACTCATTTGGAGGCTGATTGGTCACTCCTGCTACCAGAACTTCTGAGATCGGCTTCATAACAGGATAATTTTGGAGAATTGCTTCTTTTATGAAAGCAAAACTTACAGCAGTCATAGAATCAGAATAGTTTGGGCTGGAAGGGACCTCCAAAGATCATATAGTTCAAGCCCTGCTTTTCCTTTATTGCTGTTCTCACGCCTTAGTGCCCCAAGCTAAGGAAAACAAACAAACAACCCAAAATATCAGAACTCAATAGTGGTGTTTTATCTAAGGTAAAAAAGGTTCCTGTTCATTGATCCATACAAAATGGGCAGGAATATAAACCACTAGCCATGTTACCATGGAAGACTTGAATGAAATGGTCTGAAGACACAGACCCTGCTCTGCTACATCCTCCCACAGGAGAAAAAATGTCCAGGGCTGTTTTTGAAGGACAGGACAAGCCATTTAAGTTACTTCTGCAAGTTCAATCAAGAAGGCTATTTTTCCGGTTTTTTTTAACAGTTCCCTTTTGAAACTGTACTTTATTTAAGGATCTCCATCCAGTCCAGATCTTGTGCATGACGCTCCTCTTTCCCACATCAGCATGTAGACTTATGTTGCACTTCCCATTGGTGAAAGAGCTCCTGCTGTCTGCAAGCAGATGGGCTCCTTTGATCCCAAGGTCCTGTCCCTGATTCCCCCACCCTGTTCTTATCTCCCCTTGTGAAGGACATTAAGTATTTGGCCACCATCACACTCCCACCCCCATTTGCATTGCAGGCATCTGAATAAATTACTTATATTTGTTGCTGTAGCATGACTGAGGCACAACAGAAAAAATATATTCTTAGCTGCATAAAACCAAGCACAGCAGTGGAACAGAAACCTACTTCACCACTACATCTTCCAGTTTCTCCCTATTCTCCCCCCACAGCCTCTTCCTTTCAGCAGGAACCATGGCCCAGGACTGGTTCAGCTCCAGATAAGAAGCTCTATTGGAAAAGTCAGTTGTCTCCAGGAGGTTTCAGAAAGTTGCCCTCTGGACTTGTGCTTAGAGTTTGGCTTTGGTTAAAGGGGTTCCTTACGGATCCCATTGGTGTGTGCAAGGGGAATGTGCACTGTGTACTCATTTATCAGTGCAGACATGTTCCTGAGCATCTCGTGGAACGTGTCCACCATCTTCCTGTAAATGTCCCTGCGTAGCACAAAGGGACGGAAAAGGTTGAGAGGCTCAGCCCTCTGAAATATGACGGGGAAACCCAGCTCTGCTGGTACCTTCCCATTGCCAATAAAGAAGTGATAAAGCTTCTTTTCATGCAAACATTTCTCTAGGAATTTCAGCATGTCCTGTAGGCGGGCCTCCAGCTTTTCTGGGGCCCAGTCCTGACTGGGAAGTGCCTGCAGGAGATGTAGCAGCACTGTCTTCAGGTGGTAGTTGGTGAGCCCGCTGGGACCTGTGAGGCTGCACTGCTTCCCATGGAGGAAGGAGAGGATCTGAAGGCAGCTGACGTGGCAGGCATTGGCAGGCAGTGTTTTGGAGACCAGCTGGATGAACCTCCTCTCATACACTGCAAAGGTGAGAAACCAGTGGGTGCTGGAGGGGATGTCTGCTGCCAGGCTGCTCCGAGGGAAGTGGGAGATGAAGTAAACGTCAGAGTTCTCATACTGCACCACAGGGGTGAGGTTGAATGCAATCGATTTCCCCGATTTAAATTTTATCTTCAGGGCTCCTGGTGAGTCCAGGAGGCTGAAGGAAAGGTCAAATTCATATTTGTGGGAGATTCTGTTCCAGGCCTTGGTGACGGCAATCTGGAACCACTTCATGACTTGGTCAGCATCCAGATACTGAGTATTTTTGAAGCACAAGAGGTCTTCCATCTCACTGCTGGGCCTGGTACTGACCTGGCTATGGAGGAGGCACAGCATATCTTCCCCTAATTTAGTCTTGTCACAGATGCAACCCGTTGCATCCTCATCTGCCCTGCACACCTTAATAGTGCCATAACCTTGTTCATCTGGGGGAAAAGAGTCACCAGAGCACCAGGTCTGGCAGCAAAAGCAGTAAGGCTCTGGAGGGGCAAAAGGCACTATCAGATCACAGACGAAGGGTTTACGCACTCTCCAATTCTCATACATGCTGCCCACACCCATACAATCCTCCACTTCCATGTCAGCATCCCGGTTACAAACACTCCTCAAGGCCTCCAGCAGGTCATCTGCAAAGCCTTCCACCATCTCCCGCATCCTGGCCATGTCTCCGGTGGTACCCAGGATACGCTTCTCATAGAAGCTGGCCAGGACAGCCTTGTCGGGGAAGGCCACTCCTTTAAATGCTTTCCCCAGGACTGCCATGTCATCCTCTTCTCCTCCTGGGTCCTGCCAATTCCCTTCCTGGAAATCCTGCCTCCAGAGCTCAATCAGCAGGAAGATGACCATGGAGAGGGCAGTCCACATATCCCATCGGACCTTTTCCTCTTTGCTTTCCTCCACTACCACTGCAGCCTTTTCCAGAGCCTTCTGCGTGGCTTCCTGGTCTGCAATTTCCTGCTCCAAGCGCAACTGCTCCAGCCGCAGGCTCTCCTCCCGCTCCTTCATCTTCTGGATGATTTCTTCTGTGTTCTCAGGGACAGTGCCATTCTCCTTAGGGAAGAAGAGGGGGTGGTTGACAATAGCTGTAATCACCAGTAGGCACACCCGGAAGAGTCCCACGGGCATGGCAGTTTCTTCCCTGGAAGAGAAAGAAAGGTGAAACGACCCATGATTTGGAATATGTTCCCTCAAGTGCAAAAATGAAAGAAACTCCCCGCTGCAATAAAAACTTTCCAGCCCTGGAAAAAATGCTTGAATCTAGAAACCACTAAGTGCACACCCATTTCTGCAAGTTATCAACCAACTTCCCAAAGAGGCTTTATCAGCTGATGGTGAGGATGAAAGTGGCTCTTATCAAATGAACTTCGAAAAACAGAACTCTGAAGGCACTTCCTGCTGTCAACCCACTGCAATGCTGTTGGACAGTATGGGAGGGCATGTCCTTCCTTTGCTTCTCCTTTAAAATTCCATCGACAGAAAAGGAAAAAAAGAAGCAGGCAGAACCTCCCCAAGTGTATAAAAGCAGGACTGGAGACGGGCACTGCTTTTCTTCAAGATAGAGCTAATATTTCAGATGTGGCAGTGGCATAGGCAGGTCTGTCCTGGCTACCTTCCATGTTAAGCATGTCTGGGAACCCACACAGCTTCCCTGGATCAGGGCAAGCTTCAGTGCCCTGCTGGTGAGGTGCACCTGGGTGGGAACAAGCCTGCACAGTTTTGTGCTTGTAAGCAGGCATTACAGGCAAAGCTCTTCCTGCCTTTCAGCACCATCAGGATCAGGCTGTGACAAACCCTCCTGGCCCCCAGGATGCCTCATGATCGCAGTTCCCAGAAAAAGGGCAGAGACAGAGACTCCGCTAAAATGGAAAGGGTTTCCTTTAGCCCAGTGGTTCTAAAAGCATCAGGCTGCTTACTTTTGGTGCTCACTACTCTACTGACCTGTGGAGGACATTAGTAAACACCATGGCTTTGATCTAAGCCATCTCTCCTAAGCATCCCCTGAACACTGTGCTCACTCCTATTTGCAGTGCCCTCAGCAAGGCTGTGAGCCACACCCCAGCCATGTGCCAGCAACAGTCCCGTGTGCCACCCCTTGCACAGGCCCTTGGCATGACTGTGACCACTATGGTGTTTTGGAGTGGCTTTGTGTGGTTACTGGTTCTGCTGCTCCACCCCCACATTAAATAAAGCCTTCTGTGCCATGGGGCTCACAATGAAAGGATTTAATTTCCAACTTTCTGGGACATGGTCCCATTGTCAGGGTCTCTGCCTGGTGGTGATAAGGCCTCCCAGGGGACTGGGCCAGATGGTGCTCAGGCTAAAGCTGGGCTGTTTCCTCCCAGCTGGCATTTCTGTTTCTGGAGGGCTGGCATCACTATCAAGAGCCCAAGGGCCTGCTCAGGGCAGTACAATCTGAAGTTGTCACCCATTGCTGCAATGTTGGAAGCTCACCAGTCCATCTTTCTAGTGAAATCACCTCCCAGTCCTAGCACAGGGAGATCAGAAGGACAAGATGGACAAGCAGGGATATTTCTTCTTCCAGCTGGGAAATTTTAGTACAGCTGCTTTAATGCCTCAAAAGTGCTTGAGAGAGAAGGGTTTCTGTTACAGAAATAAAGTCTATCAATAACATACTTCATCAATCAGACCAGAAATAGCAATCTCATTCCTAAGTAATTCTGCTGTGGGAGTGAAGCTGTTTCACAGAGAGCCAAGAGATGGTGAGGCACTCTGTGTGCTCCAGGGGCTCAGGGCTGTAATTCTGACCCCCTGGAGTAGCTCCTTCCTGGCTTGAACCCAGCATCTTTTGGTGCCACAGCAATCCTGCTGTCCCAGCATCTGGGCAAGAAGGAAAATATCTCTGGCAATCTCATTTATGCGTCCACAGGGCACACAATAAAGACAGATCCACCCCACTGGACCTTGTTATCGTAACTACACAATAAACTCCTGGTTTTGATTGCAGGAACCTGGATTTCCTCAATGTGAGCACTTACTGTACATGGGAACTGTATCCTTCAGCACACAATTATCTTTGCTTACGAGAGGGCTGGGACTGGAATAACAAGGGAAGGGAACAGGATTGAGATGCATTATCCAAGCAGCAAGAAAATTCACACGGTGCTCAGGATAATGCTCCATGCCCCTCCCTGTGTAACATTTACCAACTACCCTTTTTTATGATCCCATGCACATGCATAGATGAATGTTCTTATGCAGACATTGCTCTGTAAATAGCTTGTGGCTCTATCTTGTCCTTTTTTACATTTACATTAACTCTTCAATTCATCAGACAATGAATTAAAGCTGAATTAATGCCCAAATCTGGGTGTTCCAGTTATTCTGTGAGCTCCACGCCTGGGCATATTTTAAAAATAAACTGGGGTCGCCCTGCATTTCTAAAGGGCTTTATCAGTTTGCTGAGGCAGGGCAGGAAGTGCTGGCCAGTTCCATTCCTTAGTGCTACGCTCTTGCAGACCACGTGTGCCTTCCAAGCTCAAAAATAACATGGCCAGGGGCCAGGTGCCTCCTTCTTGCAGTCTTGACCAGGATGACATCACTGTCCCTGCAGCTGAAATGTGGTAACAGTAACCCACGTTACTTCTAAGGTGCGTGAGGCTGAAAGAAGTCAGCTTCCTTAGGATCTTCTTTCTCATGCCCAGCTGCCCATGGGCACACTGCTGCCACAGGTTACCTGTCCCAAAGCTCTGCCAGCAGCAGGGGTTAGGCCAGACATCCCCAAGTCCATCACTGGCTGGCTCAGCTGAATTCACTCCGGGTCACAGTGACATTCTAGGATACCCCAGCTCCTTTTGCAGCAACCTCTTCTCTCAGCAAGTGCTACAGGCCTCAACCTCTGGAAACTGGAAGTGACAAGATCTTCAGGTCACACTGATTTGCAAGAGGGATGTCTGTTTTCAGGCCAGACCAAATACTGCTGGTCAAAACTGCCCTTTTGCTACTGCAGCTACTCACTCCAGAAAGTGAAGCCAAACATCAGCCTCAGTTAAGGCTTAAGGTTAATGCTGCTCAGTGACCAAATTCAGTGGAGCCTGCCCTTGGCAGCAGCAAGGGCGGTATGGGCAGAGCATTCCCACATCTCTCAGTCACAGCCTTCCTGGCTAATATGAAAGACTCAATGATACAGGTGAAACCAGTAGCACTGCCTGCTACAGCGCTCCAGCATTCCCCATAACAAAGGCTGCTCTTTTCCTTTGCTTTTAACTTCAGCCCAAGCTATTTAAGCCTGATAAAAATATTTATGCCTGCTCAGGCTGAGACAGCTTTTGTGTGGGGAAGAGGGAGAGAGTCCAAACCCTTCCAAGCTTGAGACTAAGAAAGAGAAATGGCAATTTTTCAATCTACACATCAAATTTAGCAACATTTCAAATATGAGGGGGAAAAAATAAAAGGTATTCATAAGTTTTTAAATAGGAAGTTCTCAAAGCAATCTGCAATTCTTTTCTGAATTTCTCACCCTGACAGCTTTTTCCCATTTAAAGTATAAACAACATCTGGTCTCAGTAACAGGCTTACATCCTACCTACCTTCTGCTGACCCTCTAGTAGCAGTCCTGGGGCTCCAAAGACCCCCCAGAGGGTGCTGTGGTCACAGGTGGGTCACTCCTGCCAGCAGCCAAAGCAGCCCTTGCTCTGCTCCCTGGGCCAGGTGAGAATGCAGAGAGCCCTCTTTTCTCCCGTGGACACAAAGCAGGGAAAGGTGCAGGAAGACCAAAGAAAGCTGCTTGGGAAATGAAGAAGGGCCAGGGTATGTGAAACCTCACTGTCTTGATGTGAAGCTGTCTCTGCTCACTGCCCAGATTTGATGCTACTTGTTCAAACCTGCCCCTGGCACTAGAATCAGTTTCCTTCTGGGCTTTTCTGTGGCACTCAGCTGTAGTGACTAGGGGTTTCACCGAGTTTAAGGTTAATGACCACTCTGCACAGCCCTGGGAAGTGAGGGGGCAGACACCATCCCACCTCCCAAGCTGGGAGTGAGGGCTCAGAGAGATAAAACAGCTGATCACTCTGTTGCCTGATTACAAACAATCAGCTGCATCCTGCAGCACTTGGTATGTTCAAAGGGTCCACCAAGAGCACCTGCAGCCCTCCCCCCTCAGCCTGCAAGCAGGTTAGGCCTCATCCTTTCAAATCTGAAGCTGCCTCCCCAGCTGGAGGATCCTGACCAGCCCCAGAGTAAGTCCTGGATGATTCAGGAAGCCCCAAGAGAGAAAGAGGAAAGATAATGCTGCTGTCATGCAGTTCAGGTTGGTTTGCCATGAAGCCACAAGCAGAAAGAGGCCAGCTCTCGCCCTAGCTGATCTGAAAGCCCTTTGCTGCACCTTTTACTAATGTTTGGCTTGCCCAGAGCACAGTTCCAGGTAGCACAACATAAGGAAAGGGAAGCAGCACAGGAAGAAGCCTTCGGAGCCAGGCAGCAGCAGCAGCAGCTCCACCTTCAGCTTCTTCTCCTCTTCACCTGGGAGAATCACAGAGCTCATACAGGGTTTGTGTGGACCAGCTTGAGGCAGCTGCTGCCCTGTGGCAATGTGTGCTCTCCCCTTCCCAAGCCACCCTGTCACAGGGGATTTCCTTGAGGGGCTGCAAAGTCCTTCATGGAGATGATGATGCTCAAGTCATAACAATGTCCTGTCCCTTCCAGTTAACTGTGCTTAATTTCTGATGTCCCTAAGCCTTCTTCACACCGTTTCCATAGCAGCTTCAGAGCCTTTTACCTCCTGCTCAGCCTGGCAAAGGAAGGAGAGAGATGGCAGCTTGCAGCTTTGCCTCTGCAGGCTGCTCATGTGCTCTGAGCCCAGATAACCCTCCACATTCCCTGAAGACAAGGGAAAGTATTTCCCTTTCATTAACAGTGCCTTTCTTTACTTAGGAGTTCCTCATGCAGCTTTATTTATTCAGCCATTTTAGTCCTCTAAATTTTGAATCATGGTAAGCACAATATGCCCTGGCTGGTGTTCAGCAACAAACCAGGCAGGAGTGAGCTGAAGCTTTGATTCTTAAATTGGAAAAACCCAAGTCAAGCCACTGAGTGCAGTTCAGTATTACACTGGAACACGTCAAGACATTTACAACACAGTCGATTGCTTCCTGCAATCTGGCTGACACAAAAGGCAATGAATAGGTGGCTGCTACATTGTGTTTTGCTTTGGTGGGATGCAAGAAAAGAGGCACTTCAAGTAGATAATCGAAAATACAGCTGCTTGGGAGCCTTTTTTCATTGAAAGCTGCCAAATTTTTGAAATCAGAACTTTCATGGGAACAAATATGATTTCTGACTCTCTTATTGGGAAGGTCCTTGAGGTTTGCAAAGAACTCTGCTACTTGTTTTGACTGCAGAGATTAACAGGTCAAACCAGGCACTAACCTGCAATTGGGACTTTGTTACTGGGAAGATGTGAACCTCAGTCTGAGGGGTTTCAGGCCCAGCCCAGCCATACTTCCTCATGGTTGAGCTTCTGGGAGCTCTGTGATTCCTTCTCTTGCTATACAAGAGTGAACAAATTACCTTTTGGCCTTTGAGTGTTTAGTCTGAAAAAACCTTCTGCTGCATTTATGAAGATCTAGTAAAGAATAAAAGTTTGCTGAAAGCCCTTAGTAATGCAGCATATCCTTCTCCAATTTGCAAGTATCACCGCCACCTCTGCAGACACTCACAGATATGATCCACCTGCCACTGAAAGAAATCATGGCTTCTCTTAGTGGGGACTACAAGCTCTGATTTGTAAAAAACTCGCACAATGACAGAGAAATGGGAATTACAGAGATGCATGTCAGTATTATTGTTACTGCCAAAAACCTGGACAGATGCAGTTTCTAAGACAACCCCACACACACAGCACAGAGCACCCAGGACAGGCTCTTGTTCTCCCATCTCCTGAGCACACAGTCAGCTGCTGCACACGCAGCCCAGACAGGAAAATTAAGGGATAAAAATCCAGTACAGAGCCTGAGCAGCACCAACTTGTGCTGTTCCCTCAGCCCCTATGAATGAAGCTCTGTGCAGGACGTCAGTGGGATGAGATGTATACTGGGACAGAACAGTGCCAGTCACAGCAGCTCTAACTCATGTTCTTACTTGTTTTTCAGCATTAAATTAGTGCTACAGACAAAGCACCGAATTGCTACAGCTGCCAGCACAATCACAGTTGGTTCAGCACAGACAGGTAAAATTGGGATCTGTCTTTGGCTCTCTACCAAAGCCTCAAGTGGGGAAGGACCAAATGCACCAATACGTGAGGTGCAGGGGCCTGGATGTTGAGACTGCTAACAACCACGTTTAAAACCAGAACAAGCCAACTGGCCTGCCCAGGACTATGGCAGAGCAACTGCCTTCCAAACCATGCCTGGAAGCCACACCCAGATTAGCTGCTTGGCCACAGCACAGCAGTTGGACAAGGCCACTTGCCTGATAGCTATTGTTCTGCTGTTTGATTGAGAACGTTGGCCTTTCGTAACATCTGTGGACATCCTGTCCCGGGCCTGCTGCAGTGCCAACAGGGTCAGTGGCGCAGCCCGAGTCGGACATCCTGCCCAACAGGTCTGCTGTGGACTTTGGGAAACAATACTTTCCTCCTGGGGGTCACCAGATCAGGTATTTCCAAGGAAATGCTGATGCTCATCCTGTGTACAGGACTAGATAGCCCTCCCTTCCCACGGGCTGGTGGATTCGGGGGGGATAAGCACGTGAAGGGCACTGACAGTGCTCTGGAGGCAGATACTGCTGTACAGCCCCAGGTCCAAATGAGGGATTTTGTCAGCTTCTCTCCAAGCAGAGGAGAGCTTGACTGGCCCTAGGGAAAGACAGGTAGTCTCTCTCCTGTCTGGCAGTCATGTACTGCCTTTGCCATCAGGAAGCTTTTTCTCAGGCATTGTTAACTCTCCCTTGCTGCAGTTTGAACCCCTTAACATTCCAGTGCCCACTGTGGGTAAAAGTGGGATGGATTTTTTTGTTTTCTTCATGCAGTAGCACTCAGGATGTTCAGAGGTATTCCTGTCCTGCCTCAGCTTCCACTGTACACAGGTGCATTTACAAGCTGTTGCCATAAAATCCCATGGTCCCCCTTACCCCAAAGCCTAGACAGTACAAAGTATTCTTTCTGGCTCAAAGGGTCTATTTACTTTCCAGGGCTCTTCTCCAAAACCCAAAGAGATGTGGCACGTGTTAGATTTTCAGTTTCATCAGCAAGTGGGGATTTATTGGGCCCATTTCTAAGTCATTGTTTCTCAGTGCATACAGGTATCATGCCACTAATCAAAACACGCCACTAATCAAAACACTAATCAAAACATGATCCTCTTCCTGCCCCAGAAGCCAGCAGACACCATTAAAAGCAGCTTTAACAACTAATGAATAACACAGAGACACGTCATGTCCCCAAAGCACTCACTGTTTACTCTGTGCAACGCTGGACCCAGGAGAGGGTGCCCTTGGATACCAGGAGAAAGCCAACAGCATGAGGAGTGTGTTACTCACCCTGCTCATTGCCTGAATGTGTTTTTATTGCTTTTTGACTATGCAAGCCAGCTCAACTCTTGTCAGCAAGCAGGACATAGGCTGTCTGTGTAGTGCCTCAGGTTCCCTCTCCTATGGCCAAGAAGGGGTTTTACAAATTGGAACATAGTGTTGGCTGCAGGAGAGGCAGGAGAGCAAAGGTAGGAAGGGTTATGTGACTCCCACCCACGTATTGAGCTGTTGAAGTAGGACCACAGCCAGGGACAGCTTGCCTTTTTAAACCAAATACATTTTGTTTGCTTTTGTCTGTTAATAGTGAGGAAAACAATTGGAGTAGACCAAACTTTTGTGGGTTTTGTTGGTGTGTTTTGTGTTGGTTTTGTTTTTGTTTTTTTTTTTTAAGAGGAGAAAAGACACACACAAAAGAAAAAAACCTTTGCTTACCAGCACCCTCCTCCTCCAACCCAACATGATGGGAGCCTGAGCAATAGTTGGTCATTCCCTTCCACAATCTTTCATCAGCACAGATTCACAAACATCCCTGCTGCTCCACCAAATGCCTGATAGTGTCAGCCACCATGGATGGAGCAGTGTCACTGCACAGATCCTCTCTGGCCTCCACCTGGTGCTCATGCTGGGCCCTGCTCTGGCTGTCACCCCCTCAGCCACACAACAGCTCGTTGCACGTGAGGCAGCCATGGCCCAAGGATCTGGCCTGGCAGTCACCTCAGGGACAAGTGGTGAGTACAGAAAGAGAGCATTTGCCAAGATGTTTGTTTAAATCTGCCCTCCTTTTCCCCACTTAATTCTCAGCAAGGTGGAAAAACCCCACCCCAGTGTTGCTAAACCAGGCAGTGGTTACTCTGGCTCTCATCGTGTGGTAAGCATATGCATCCTTGTACATTCAACTTAACCGTACACCCATTGGAACAAATGCTTTGGTGTTAAAATGATTGGTGTAAACATTATTAGAAAGTTGATTTCCCAGCAGGGATACAGCACTCCAGCACATCTAAGAAGAGCACATGTGGATATTGGCAGGGCCCAGACATGACTTGCACAGTGATTCCATTTTACATGTGAAACTAGGAAGTCCCATTTCAGTCATGAGCAATAAGCACTTACATATTACAGACAGTAGAAAGCACAGCAGCCACCAGACACTTCCACACTGAACAAAAACACAGGAAAAAGAAATTATCATTGAGGGTTGGGAATTTGGCTGATCTGAGATCTTGTACTCCATCACAGTCTTGACTCAGTGGCAAAGCCACACTTATAGGTCAGGACACCTGCAGGCCCAAAACAGGACCCAAAACCACTGGATGGGATTGAAGGTTTGTGTGATATTGGGTCATTGTTTTACTAACTAGTCACTGCTGCTTGTATTCAAACAATAGGAAAAGAACTGTATTTAAAAGCTGGCTATTGTTGCCAAAACGTCACCACAGAAATCAAAAGCAGTGCTTTATTCCATTGACTGAAATCCCAGCTTTTTTTTTTTTTAAACACAATATAGTTCTTTAAATAAAGTAAAAAACAAAACACAACCCAACCGACTGTGAAATCCCCTGCAGGGATGGGTAGAGGGTGTGGAAAGAAGAGAGAATAAGAGCACTTTTACTGCATTGCCCCATTTCCGTGTCCCTCACCAGGATGACTCTCTGATCTAAGCAGAGACACTGTGCATTGTACACAGCCTCTGAGGAAGAATCAAACTCTCTTACTTCATTACCTAGTGACTCTAGAAAAGATCAGGAGAAACAACACAAATGCTTTGGGAAGCAGAAATCCCAGTCTTGGCTCACTTGCCATAAACCGAACAACTGCCAAGGCAGACGCATGCACACAAATATGTTGGCTGCAGAGTACTTCTGGCTAATCCTGCTCTTCAAAATGAGTTTGAATAAATAAAAATCAGTAGAAGAAGGCAAAGTCATACAAGAAAACAAACTGTCCCACTTCCGTATAATATTTCCATGAAGCTCATCCTTTCAGCACCCGTGATCACCAACCCAGAGCCATTTTCACCCAAGGGAATGACTCAGAGACAGCCTATTGCCACATGCACCCATATTTAATAATTTTAATGTGGTGTCTGCTCAGTCCTCTCTTCTTACCAAGAAAAGGAAACATCTCTAAGTTCTTTGTTTTGCTGAAGAATTTGTAAACTGCTGGGAAGAAACACTCTAAAAATACTCAAGGGGAAAGGAGCAATGTAACTTGCAGCGCTGAGCCGAAGTATCAAACACTCATATATTAAGGTTGTGAAGCCACGTGGTTTTCATTTGGGATGTATGGAGTGAGCACATACGGTTGCTTTCTTTATACCATAAGGACAACAAAGGAGGCCTTTGTTTGAAAGCCAAGGGACAGCCTCTGGGCTCACTTAAAGGCTAAGTTACAACGTCATGGGTACTGTGAGTCATAGCTGTGGGGCCCCTGCTCACAGGCACAAAACCCCCTCCGCTGCAGCAGGCAAGGAGCTCAGCAAGGAGCAAAGCCTCCAGCTCCACATGGGAGACCCAAAGCATCCAGGACTAGCAGCAAGTGCAAGGCTGAGCTGAGAGCACATGTTGTCGATGACTTAGCACACAAACACATCCCTTTCGGTTGACATTTCTTCCTGTAACTCTGTCAGAGCATGAGATCATAACCCTACACCTATTCCAAGAGCACGATGCAGCTATGAGTCAACAGGATGGTGGGATAAACATCATCCAAGCACCTTCAGACCATCTTTTGACTTTGGCTGAAGAAGAGCATGGCCATGATTCTTAGACTGAGCATAGCCATCTCACTAGGTTGGACCACTCCAGGGCTCTGTCCTTAAGTCACCTACTGTGCCAGATAATTTGTGTCATTGTGTGTTACAGGAGGGAAGGGTCAACTGGTAGATTCCAGCTACCCAAAATAAAGACATCCCTTCCATTCTTGCCCCTACAAGACTGGAAGATAAGGGTAATTTTTAATTACCATGAATGAGTTGCAGTCTGCAGTGCAGAGGTGTCTGTGCTGCTGAAACTTCAAGTATTTTCCCTTGTGTTTTCAACAGTCCCAAGGTATTTGGTTGCTAAATCCCCAGAGGCCTTTAGAAATCAAATTCTCCTCTGAAACCAGTGGCAGTGTTCCTCCTGAACATCCAAGAGGAAATAAATTAGAATCTAAGCATTCTGGGTTCAGATACAGAAGACCAAGCCCCTCTGAGAAGCATTTTAGTGTGAATATAAAGTGTGACATTTTAGGCTTGAGCACATCTCCTTAGCTCTGCCTCCGGTATGTGTTAACACTCTGCAAGAGCTTAAAAAATAGGAGGAAAAAGAGGTCTGAAAAAGCAATAGAATTTCTTCCCTCTGCCTACAAGCATGGCTTACACTGTGCCTGGATGATGTCTAACAAGTCTCTGTTTACTTTGTTCTGAAAAACTTCAAGCAAATCTCTGCCTCTCAAGGCAGTCTAGACTACTGCTTAGCTGCCCCTGCCTGCAGGAAAGTCTCCTTATCACTGCACATGCTTTCTCTAAAACAAGCTGTTTGGATCCCTGCTGGGATCCTGGCACAGGCAGGTGGTATCTTGTCTTAGGGAGCTACTTTACCTCCTTGCAGACAGCGTGGGAACCATTTGCTTCCACTCCTCCTCAGGTGCTCACCACTCATCACCAAACCCTCTGCGATTTGGAAGAGCTGAAAGCAAGGCACCCCCAAGCCAATTTACATTGGTTTTTCTGGGCTTTACCACAAACTCTGCCTTTTCAACTGAAGGCACCCACCATCCCCAGAGGCAGCCCAGGGAAAGATGAGTTGGTTACACAGGTGGCTCAGCTGACACCTTAAAACTCACATCCCTTTTCCTGCTCAGGCACAAGAACTTTCTCTAAGTGCAAGTGAAGGAACAGTAACAGTTTTCCTTTGCCCAGCAACCAGAATAACCATATGAGCTGGAGACTGTGCCTAACAGGGCTTAAATTCTGCAACAGCTGGCTGCGATGATCCTCATCCTTTCCAACACCATGCTTGGTTTTTCTGAACCACGTACATGGCAGTGGGATGTATCAGATGTTTTCCATATAACTGCTGAAAAAGCATCTCTGCCTTTAGGCAAATATTGCTGATACAAATAATGTGCTAGATCAGCCAGAAAAACCTGCCTCTGGAGGAGGGATAATAATGAAAAATGGTGAATGGAAAGGAAAAAGAGAAAGAGCTTCATTTACACACAGGAAAATGGCAGTGGGCCAACTCTCACAGCTTTGATCAGGGCTGGCTGGAGGAGCATGCCAGGGAACTCTCTGAGCTGAGCTTTGCTAGAGCAGAGCAGCTGTTTGAACTCTGATGGGAAAAACGGGACAGACACCACCCAACACAGATCCAGAATAAATAAGTTAAAAAAAAAAAAAAAAAGAAAATCATGTGGAGTGCATGAACTAACAGGTACTCAGAGGTGTAGCAGGACATTGTGGCAGCCAGGACTGCTGGTCTGGCAGCTCCCTCTGTCATCAGCTCCAGTTCTTGCCCTCCCACCACTGCTACCTGTAGAGCCTCCTGTCACACACCTGCAGAGCAGCACTGCCAGACACCTTGGTTTCACCCAGTTCTCCTTTTGGTGTGTTTTTAGGGTTTTCATACAAACATGAAAACTCCCCACATCATTGGCTTGTGAAAGCACTATTTCCCTTCATCTGCCTCTGCTGTCACCCTTGATCAGCTGGATGTTGTCCAGGCACTTCCAGGAATCTGCTCTCCCCCTAACACTTAGAAGAGGGGAATTCCAGTACTTTCCCAGTCTGGGTAAGGTACTTCTGTCAGTTCTCCTCCGCAGCAGAAAATGCATCACTAGCTGATGTCAGCAAAGCTTTGGACCCTTCTGCCATCACTCTCTGACTAGATCTAGTCAGAGAGTGATGGCAGAAGTCACACTCTAGTCACTCTCTGACTAGATCCCAACCGTACCAAGCAGTCAGACAAGAACAATTTTATATTGAAAGTCCAAAAGAGAGGCTTATAACACTGATCTTCCACACTGAAGCCTTTTCCAAATTAAACCTTCACAACATTGCTCTGCAAGAAGCTGTCTGAACCTCACTGCTGGGAACATTTCTAAAATATGAGCCACACCAATTTCCTTTCAGCATTTCTGCTGCAAGGCTCAAGATCTCCTAGTGAGAGCCCATCAAGAAGCTTTTTTAAATCACATCAAATCTGGAAGGAAGAATGACCCCTGGAGCACTTACCTGCTACACAGCTTTGCAGGTGCTCATTAAACTTCGCATTACTACTATCACCGTGATGCAGAGAAGACTAAATTCAGTCACCTGCCACTGAAGCACAGCCAGGAAGTCTGCAAAACACAACGAGAATAAATGAGGAAGTGCAGGCAGAAGATGGGTACATAATGCAGTTACCTAAATTACAGATTGATTAAAAGAGAGATTAACTCACCCCCTTACCTAATAAAATGATCATAAAAGCTCCAGAGACCAGAAATAATCAGTTTGAAGTGATCAGAGAGGAGTTAAAATGCTGCTTCTCCCATGGCAAAGTGTGTAGATCATGCTGTGGGTCCCTCAGCCCTGCAGACATGTCGGCAAGCAAGGACCTCCCCCCTCTGACTCCATCCTCACTCACCAGCACTCTCCTTTTAAAATGGATTAGGGTCAAATGAGCAGCTGCATAAGTGCAAGGGCTGGGACAGTTTTGTCTGGGATTGGTTTGTCTAGAAAAGGCATCTAGTTGCTGTAAGCAGCTTGTAAGGTAGAAATACTTGCTCGGGGAGCTGCGTTTACAGAGCTAATGGGAGAAACAGAAAACAGAAGAGGCAGGAAGCAAGTGTAAGAGCACAGGAAGATGTGAAACACAGAACCGCAAAAGATAAATGACAATATTTTAGGATAGGGAAGTGAAGAAATTTTATATGCAACAGGAAACAAAGGCCCCCAACCAGAAGGAGGAGAAGACCCAACAAGCTGGTTGCAGGCAGACAACAGAGACATTCCTCCTCCCCAGCTGCACACAAGTAGGCTGGGGAGGAGGAATGCACCACCCTCATTTCCAGCTACCACCACTTCAAACCTTCACACTGTCTTCATCCAAAGCCTAATGAAACAATCAGTGTGGGCTGAGCTGAGCTTTAAGCCCATTTTAAGGGCTCGGCATTAGGTTGATGCATCCTTGCTCTCTTGAGCTCCTTCAATTCACCTCCCTCCTCCCACGTACCTGCTTTGACTAGATTGTGTGTACAGTTTCACTTCTCTGTTTCCATCTTCCACTGTGAGGCCAAATTGGGCAAAAGGGGTCTGCCCAGCCCTCCTATCTTGCAGGGCTGCTGGTGCCTCTGCTCAACCAGTGTCACAACACCACCAGCAGCAGCAGCACAGACAGCTGAACACAGGAGAAAGACACCCCAAGCCCCAAAGGTCTGGATCTGCACTGTAATATCCCAGTGGATATTTCTAAGTCCTCAGGGCCTGCAATGCCTGGTCTCATGGTGGCTCAGGGCCAGTGAGGTAGAGCAGGTGTGTCTGCTTGAGGAAAGGAGCTATTAAATGCTGGGCAGGAATTGCTGCTATGGGACATACAACTCACTTGTGAAGGTAATTTTTAAATCTCAAAAGAGAGAGTTTAAGTTAGGGTCTCCCTCAACTATGCTTATAGATGTTGGAAAGACCTTGACTGAGCCTTATGGGTACTGGAAGGCTGCAATGATGTCTCTCCAGAAGCTCCAGGCTGAACAACTCTCTCAGCCTGTTTTCACAGGAGAATGCTGCAGCCCTCTGATCATCTTTGTGGCCTCCTTTGTACCTGCTCCAAGAGTTCCATGTCCTTCCTGTGCTGAGAACCCCAGAGATGGACACAGTCTCAGCAGAGTGGAGCAGAGGGGCAGAATCCCCTCCCTCGACCTGCTGGCCATGCTGTTTTGGATGCAGCCCAGGACACATTTGGCTTTCTAGACTACAGGCACACATTGCTGCCTTGGTCCAGTTTTTCATTCAGAGAGACCCCAAGACATTCTCCACAGGGCTGCTCTCAATGAGTTCTCCCAGTCTGTCCTCATATCTGGGGTTGCCCCAAACCACGTGCAGCATCTTGCACTTGGCCTTGTTGAACTTTGCGAGATTCTTCTGGGCCCACCGCTCAAGCTTGTCAAGGTCTCCTGGATGCCACCCCTTCCCTCTGTTGTGCCAACAGCACCACTCAGCTGTGTGTCATCTGCAAAGCTGCTGAGGGTGCACTTCATGTCACTGTGCCACAGGTATTAAAGAGCACCAGTCCCTGAGAGACACCACTGACTCTCACCTGGACAGAGAACCAATGACCCCAACTCTGGATGCGTCCATCCAGCCAAATCCTTATCCACTGAACAGTCAACCCTTCCAATTAATTTCTCTCCAATTTGGAGATGAGGATATCATATGGAATCATGTCAAAGGTCTTACAGAAGTCTAGGTAAATTACATCAATCTATCTTCCCTTGCCAAACATTGCAGTCATTCCATCATAGAAAGCCACCAGATTGGTCAGGCACGATTTGCCCTCAGTGAAGCCATGCTGGCAACCTCAAATCACTTCTTTGCCTTGCATAAGCCTCCTTAACACTGCTTCCATAAGGAAGACTGAGCAACCCAGCACAACGTTTGTTTTGAGTCAGCCCATATGAGAGCCTCCTGTCCGTGACAGAAATGAAAGCTGTCCCTGCTTCAGTGAAGCTCAGCAGCTGATCTGGCCTTCAGGTCATGGCAGTAAAACCTGTTTGTTTTGCTGCTGGTCAAGGTTGGCTCAGCCAGCTTTGCATGGCCCACGTGTGTGTCTAAGTATAAACAAGCTAAAAAAAGAGCCCTGCTGCAGCTACACCCCAGGCCAGCTCTCCATCCCTCAAGATGCTTGAAGGTTGGCCACCTGCCTCCCTGCCCGCTTCAAGGAGTGAGCGGGCAGAAAGTTTTGCTTACACAGCTGAGCTCACATCCCTGCAAAACCTGGAATTCATGGTTGGGCACATGACAGTGCTGCCCTGGCCACGCTCTCTCCCTCCAGCCTGGAAACCAGAGCCTCTACCTCTCTCCACCACCCAACAATTACAAATGCCGATGGAAAATATGCTGCCTGGCAGCAAACCTGCTTTTTCCCCAGTATAAATGGATTGTAATAACACTTGGGAGAGAAAAAGCTGGCCCACCCAACAGTCCATTTTAAAGAGGATCTAAAGGAACAAGCCAGAAGCTTTTTTCAGCTTCCTTTTCCATTGCACCATTGCTATGGATTGCAATCGCAATTCTGCAGAGCAGAGTGAGCAGGACAGGACAGCACAGGACAGCAGGGAGACTCATGCAGGCTCTTCATGGAGCTCATATACTGTGTTAATTCATTTGCAGGAAAGCCCAAGACACTGAAACCACAGTCAACAGGTACACAGTTCCAAAAGCCAGACTAAAATTATTCTTTGGAAAACCATACCGTTTTACTTAAAAAACAAACTCAGAAGCTAGTAAGATCAGCTTGTGAAACACCAGTGTTAGGTTTCTGTGGATCAGATTCCTTTCTTGTGTTAGTCATTGTCATGCAAGAAGAAACACAAGCACTGGCATCCCTCTGAGACACCATGCAGAGACACATAAGAGCCCTTATTGCCATGGATAGCACCAACAAAAAAACCAAAAGGGGAGCAGGACATGCAGCTTTTGGCTGCCCTAGTCATCAGATGGCGCAAAACAATTACTCGGGAAAACCAAATTCCTCAGTCCCTGACCAGGGCTATTTAGTCTGACTTGAGGGGGGGAAAGTAGTGTTAAAAAAAAAGAAAAAAAAAAAAAGAAAAAAAAAAGGTATTCTTAGTATACAGTAATGCTCCAAGCAACAAAAATAGGAAGACAGGTGAGGGGCCACCACCTGAGCTCTTGATAAACAAGTTCAGTGCCTTTGGTGCGCACAGCTTGCTTCTTCCTTGCAGATGCCACTGGTGTGAACCCAGAATGATCACTAAGTCCTGTACACACAAGTCATGAAAGCGAAAAATAGTGTGATCTACAGCTGGGAGCCAGGAAACCCTCAGGGGTGGTCCCAGTACTTACACTGGTTCTCTGAATTTGGGAAGCCAATTCACCTCTATCCACATCTGGGGCAATCACACTTAATATGTGCATTTCCCATGTGAGAGCAGGATGAAGCATCTATTGTGCTGAAAACAAAGTTGAAGAGAAGGCATGAAGTTTTTATTCCTAATTTCTATGCTCTACTTTTGTTTGAGGACTGAGGGAACCCTTTTCACTTATACTAAGGAAAATCTGATGCCTATGAAGGTAGCCAGAATCACTTTAGTCAGAGCTGCAGAAGAGTATTACCATCACCAGCAAACCAAACTGAAAAACCTCACACAACACAATATGCTGCACTACAGAGGCTCTCCTGCCCAAGTGCTGCTTTCACGGCAGCTCAGGTCCTTCATGGCAAACACTTGTGCCTGAAGGAGATGCACTGGGTATGGGCAAGGCCTACAGCACTCACTAAAAACATATTAATAGTAATGTTTGCTTAGAGACACTGCTCATCTTGCCTGACCATGTAAGAGATGCCAAAAGCAACATGTCCTATTTTCCTGAAGGATTTTAGCACGGCAGTTCCCAAGAGAACTGCTTCAGTGGGAGACTGCCAAGCTGAAGACGCAAAGGCCATTAAGGCTCGTGTTCTGCACATCAGTTTTACAGCCCATTGACTTCCAGTGACAGTCCTGGCTCACTCTGGTTTGAGCTACAAATGCCTGCTGGCCACCTTCAGAAACAGAGCAGCTGTACTGAAAGTATCCCTCCAGCTCCACTGAAAGCTTCACTCGGACGAAAGAAGTTTTAAACCCATGCCGCGTAACAGAGAATACGCAGCGAGGCTCAATAATGCATTCTGCATGGACTGTACGTGTCCGAGGTAAGCGCTGGCCCCAGGACTCCACGGGCTATGTCACCAGCGAAGGGCGATGGCCGAGAGGTCTCTGTGCACTCGGCTCGGTCCCGCCGAGTCCCCGAGGGGCTGCAGCCGCCCTCCCGCCGCCCGGCGTGTTCGGCTCCCGCCGGGGCTGCAGCAAGAGGGATGCCCAAAGCTCTGGAGGAACTTTGGTAGGCGCAGTACCCCGTCCCTGGGGCCCGAGCCTGCCTGTGCCCCGGTACCCACCGAGACGGAGAAGGCGCACAACACAAAAGTTACGCCGCAAGGAGGACGCGGGGACAGCCACACCAACGCGACCCGCCGCGGGCAGCCCGCCCCGCCGCTCCGTCCCGACCCGCTCCTCCCGCACCCCCGGGCGCGCTCCGGGTCCCCGCGGCCCCGGACAGACTCACCGGGCCGGGCCGGGCCGGGCCGGGCCGGGCGGCCCCGCTCCGGGCGCTCCGCGCACACCGGCGCTGTCGGAGCCGCGGCGGCTCCGCGCGGCCAGGGGTAGGAGCCCGCCCCGCCCGGCCTGCCGCTGCTCTTTGGTTCGTTGTTTTTCTCCTCCTTCAGACCACCCCCGCCAGCCCTAAGAGCCGAGCCGTGCCCCTGCGGGCGGCAGCGAGCTGTCTGATCTCCCCCTCGGCTCCCCCATTAGCTTCCCAGATGGTGTGGGACCGAGGGCACGGCGGACGGAGAGGAAATGCGCTCATCTTGCTTCTCGGATGTATTCGGACCTCCTGGTGGTCGTGCCTGAAAGTCAGGAAAGCAGTTCAAACACGGAACCTCGCGTGCTGTTCTTATCAAAGCAAAGGAGTAGATCTTAGAAGTACCGACCCATTTTCGTGCTCCAAGCTGGCACAAGTAAAAAGCTCTGGAGCTGCTAACATCCTTACCCAGAAGTGGCCCAGAAGTGGTACTAGTTTCTCTAGAATCATCGTGTGTCCTGAGTTGCAAGGTCAACAGGGTCAACTCCTGGCCCTGCACAGAACAATCCCACCATGTGCCTGACAGTTTGTCCAAACGCTTTTTGAATTCTGACAGGCTTGGTCCTAGTAGGGATGAAGGAACTGAGGCACACCAAGTGTTAGCTAATGTTCGAGGTTACAATAATGGATTTTTGAAAGTGTTTTTGAACACTACCCTCATTCTAGAGTTAAAGGCCATCTTCTTGTATTTCTCACAAAAATAAGTTTTCTCAACAACTGTCAGTTTCACAGGAAGCTTAAGGGCATGAGCACAGTAACATCTATGTGATTCAGAGGAACTGTATTGTACCCCTCCTCTTTCCACAGCGTTGCAACAACTGGCTTATATCACTACTGCTCTGGCATGTTGCATGTTCTCCACCACCACTGCTTTGATTTTTTTTTAAGCTCAGATGGTGGACATGTGTGGCGGTGGGTGACAGTCTGTGTTTTATGCTGTACTAAGACTTTGCACTACCATGAAGGCACCAGGCAAATGTGGTGGCACAGATTTATTCTGAAGCTGGCTAGCTCATGAGTGATAACTGGGACTGCTAAGTCATGCTGTTCTTTGTATTTCCTGAAGTGCTTATCGAATTAACTAACAGTTTTAATGTTGTTCCAAGGGTTTGTGTTTGTAATTGTGTATACAGGCGTTATTTCCTCAGTGTCCAAATCAAGTTTATTCAGTTTTATTAACAACCTGGGTGTTATTAGTACATTCCTTCCTCATATGCCCCAATCTATGGAAATACCTCTAGCAAGAGCAGTACTGGAATCTCCCTGCTTCTCTGCTGCAGGACCCAGCCTGTCTGGTGCATTGTTTATTTCCCCTGGGAACTTCACAGCAGCAGCAGGAGAGAAAGCAGCTCCTTTGCCTGGATCATAGCTATTCCTTACCTAAGCCAGAGGAAAAAGTCTATTAAATACCACCCACATAAAGCCCAACAAGGTAATAATTACTGATTCTGGATGTGTATCTGTATGGATATACACATTGGACAGTACAAATCACTATAGGTTACAGTGGCTATAATTTATATGTATCTGCAAAATTTCTCTGGGATACAGGGAAAAGACACGATCATTTTTCACAGGCAGCCTCACATCTCAACAAATTATATTACATATCCACCATCCTAGATTCAAGATCTACTTTCTGTGCCACCTAAAATGGTATAAAATTATTATAATGACACAATACATGTAAATGGAAAACTCAAACCAGGACACATTCATTTGATTTGTGTTAGGGGGCTTTTGATGCAGTTCAGCAGTCTGAAAGAGGGAAAGCTAGAAGCAACTGACAACTCTAGGACATGATTCATTGTTTGAGTATTGCTGCACTGCAGAAGGCTTGCAATCATTATCTTGCTCAAGGTAGTAATTTATTTGATAATGAGCCAAGCTCCGCTAACCTTACTCACATGCTGGGCAGGACTTGAAGCTGCAAGCAGTGGAGTAACAGAACCATAGCTCTTCACACACTGGGACTTAACCTGTGGCTCTGTGACTACTACTGCTGCAGTATGTGGCTATAAAAAAAAAATCAAATAGATATAATAATATTATTTCTAAAGTGGACTCTAAGATCCCATCAGCAGGTGCAGGACTAGCAGGATGTGAGCTGAGAATCACATTTTAGGTACCTTTCTCAGCTACTTTCAGATATATTAGATGATTGAAAATTTACTCTTTCCACTAGTATTTCTAATTAATTATAAAACCATCAATAGTTCCTTAAACTATTAGAGATGGTAAATTTAAAAAAAAAATCAAAGAATACTTGAGACAACTTCCAGCCTGGATTACACGGAGGGATTACATTAACACTTCACACAGAGAAAGCAGGAGTGATAATCTTGCACTTGCCAGGCCTTGCTGGGGCCCAACCATGTGTAAGCCTGACAGAGACTGCAGCAGTACCATGCTTTAGTAGGCACAGCAGGAGCAGATCAAGGGGAGAAGGGAGTGGGGCACTCACACCCATGGACATTTCACACCTCCGGGATATCATGCAAGGAGAAGTGCAGGGAGATGGAATCACCTCCTCACAGCAGTATCCTCCTCTATCCCCTACACCTGACATTATAAACATCTTAAATCTCTGTGATTTCTCCACCCTTCTCTGTGTATTAATATTTTTTCTAATAGCCTCTTCCTTCCAGAGGAGTCAGGTGTCAAATAGTGAAAGATGCCTGACAGACTTTTCATCTAGGGGAAGACTTGGTGGCTGAGAGTTAAAAGGTTGAAGAATAAATTGTGAGTGGAACAGGAATATGACATTAGGGCCTGGATTCTGCTGCTGGAGCCAAAAGGCTGTTGGAAAGCTAATGAGCACCCAATGACTCTATACATATTTGAAACTCATTTTTAAATAGATTTCCTGATTGGGAAGACAGCTATGGGTCAGAACTGGTAAGCAGGTAATGGAAATCAGATTGAAGACACATAAGAGCTCTGCAGGGCCAAGTGTATTTATGTTACCTTGTAGGCTTTCCTTTATAGCCTCTCCAGTGATTAATGATGCTGGGCAACCAGGATGGGAGGGGTTACTTCTGTCAGACCATTCCTTCACATATATAGGAAGAAAAGCCCCCCATCTCACTCTCTAAAGCTGAAGGCCAGACTCATAGCATAAACCATAACACTGGTGATGGTAAGAGCCCACAATGGGCAGTGACGGTGACGGGGATCTGCAGAGCATTGCTTTCATCCAGCAGTCTTGGAGATCTGTGTTTAGCTTGGAGGAGGGTAGAAAAGAGGAATTTTCTAACAAGAATGGCATGCCATAGTAATCCCACTTGCAGAACTGGAAGGAAAAATGGGGATGGAAAACTGTTCTGCAGTTTCAAACCATACCGGGGAATAGCAAATTCAACTTAGTTTCAGGATTATTGAATTAATTTTAGTTACTTTCCATAACTCTGATCTCTTTTGTTTTTTATGTAGAGCATGTAATTGTACATTATACACAGACCACTTGTCAGCTTTAGCTTCTCAGACCTAACCAAGGTCTTTATTTGGGTGTTTCTATTAATTGAAACATTACTGTGATTTAACTTCTTATGAAAATGGTAGTGTTTCCTGTCTTGAGATCATTAGCTCAACTCTAGTGCCAAACGTGATCAAAGGTTACTGTTATTTGAGATCTGTTGCATCATCTTTATGAACAAAGTAGAAAGTCTCAATTCAATTCAAACTGAACAACTGTTCTTGTTATAAAACTATCATGAAGTTTGAAAATAACAGGTGGAGAGGGCATGAAAAAAGAATATAGTAAAAATATCAGTTAGATAACTAAGTAATTGAGAACCATATAGCATTTCCTTGTCACTAGAGAAAAAGGAGCATTTTCAGTAAGCTCTTGTTCCTTTTAATACTGCAAGACTGATGTAACTCTGAGAAGGCAGTCTGGTTTGCAGGGTATGTCCCGGGATGTCAGCCTGCTGACAGTGCCTGCAGCATCTCTGCTCTTTGGGGCCATGAGGCTCTGCTGGATTTCCATACTGCCGGGGAAATGACAAGACTTGCAGTTAGATTAAGTAATATTTATGTAACATATTTGTAATGTATGTCAAACAACACTTCGATATTAGCAAATCGGTAGATAAATTTTGCTTTCCTTGGCGGTAACTTTACATTGATGATGTTATCTGAGTAAACGGAGCAAAAGTGCAGAGCCTCATGCACGAGCACGTGTTCACCCCGGCATTCCAGCCCGGGTGTTACGGGATGTTTGTACGCCGTGTGCGGGCCGCGGTGGGGAGCGCGGTGCGGTCAGTTCCGCGGACACGGCCGTGGTGCGCTGCTGCCGCCTCCCGACAGCCGCGGGCCTGGGAGGAACCACTTCAGCCCCCGCGCTTTCCTTCGTCAGCTCATCCTATCCTTACCGCCCAGGGGCCCCAAGGTTCCTTTTACTCTTTCCAGAAGACATGTACTGTCGTGGTCCCTGCCCCAAATGGCTTACATACTCCTGGGTCATCTTATGATGAGATTTTACTTTATTATTTATATCTCTGCAGCAGACCATAAATCCTTACATTCAGGAAGTAATGGCTTATCATTTTCATGCCACTACGGTTTAAAACATGCCTTAAATTAACTGCACAAGGGTTGTGACCTCAAATAAATCAGTGAGCAAACATTTCTTCTCTAGTAACCCTTTCTGCATGCACAACACACCCCACTGATGCAAAACTCTCTTTCATGCTGCTGGTGAGGCAGGTGATGCTGCTTATTCACCATAAAGTGCATGTGTATCTTGAACAAAGACATTCAGGGAAATAAATAATTTTTTAAATGAACTGAAACTTTCTAGGACTGGCTTGTCCTTGCCATTATTTGTTTTTATTTAAGGTATTTTTTTTCTTCTGTGGCCATTGGAGTTTTTTGCTCTTATTAGCAGAAAGGTTTTTGCAGAGCTGGGGATGTCTGCTCATCTTAAAAGGGAGAGTTCAAAAGTGATCCTGCTTGAAGAGCTCCACCTTGTCCAGAAGTTCTTTCTATTACATGAGTGCATCATTTATAGCCATGACAGTCACGGCACCATTGCAGGAGGGCAGATGTGGTTATTTACACTTCACTGATGAATCTCAAGCACAGGGAATTTTAAGTGGCTGATTCTGAGCTAAAGGAAATCCTTACTAAGGTCAGAAACCCAGGTGTGCTCTTGAGTGTCTGTGCAGCTCCTTGTTTATGAAGCTGTTGAGGCATTCTCGTTTTTAATATAATTTGTTGCAGAATTAATTTAATGTGAATATTTGAGTCTTCACAGTCATATGGATTTGTGTCCTGGTTGCACTTATATGCTATGAGTTGTGATGTTTTAAGGCTTTAAAAAAATATATACTTTTGCATGCATTATCATGGACAACTAACACGCACCCCATTATGTCTGCACTGCAGTTAGAGATGCAGCTACCACAAGGGTGAACTTGCAGAATTTGGATCAATTTAGCTCAAATGGAAGTTGTCATGAAGACCAGTCTATACAGTCACACACAGTCTCAGAGGACACAGATCAGGAGGGGTTTGAAAAACATAAGAGTAGAATCATAGAATAGTTTGGGTTGGGAGGGGCCTTTAAAGGTCTTCCAGTCCAAGCCCATGCAGTGAACAGGGACATTTTCAACCAGACCAGGAAGCTCATGGGAATGTCTTAATAAATGGGTATAATTGTCAGACACATTAATGCTGTTACCTTCAAGCACAAACATGAACCTGAATTCCAAAGGTGACTATGTCCCTTCCAATCCTGTTTTGTTTTTAAAGACATAAGAAACAGTATTAAAAAAAATCAAAGTTTTATATTTGGGATGTAATTTGGAGGGCTTTTTTTTTGTTCATCATATATTATTATTTTTTAAAATTCTGAGCATGTCCCCTTCCTCCGGCAGTATTTTGCTCACAAAATTAAAATCATACCATTTGATATTTCATTACATGTGCAGTTGTTTTATGTGACAGGTCTAGAAGTTTGGTCCTCTTGAGAACTGAAATCCTAGAATCAAGGAATTTATCATAATCATCTCCCTTGTAATTTTATTATGTAAGAAACATCAGTACAAAAGAAAATGAGGAAAAAGGGGAGTACAAAGCTTAGAAAAGGAACTTTATTGATTTTTTTTTAATAGACGTGTGCACTGAAATGATTGAATGTTTCAGTGTATAGGATATTTTGTAAATTAAGTCACACATAAAAAGAATACATTATAAAATATGTGTTATTCTCCAGTTCTAATGGTAAAATCAGACCATTTGAAAGCATCCATTTGAAACTGCCTATTCTGCCACATAGTTAGTAAAATGAAGTGCTACAATTCAGGGTTCATTAAACCAGCAAGAGAAAAAGGTTTCCATCATCATTATTTGTTTCAAGTGATACTTTAAGGTCCTAACCAACATCCATGCTGCTAGGGAGTGTATACATGGTACAGTACATTCCCTGCCCTAAAAAGCCATCAGATGGAACAATTTGTGTGCTTGGAGAGGTAAACCCCACCATTTCTGGGGTTAGCTGGGAGTGGAGACAACAGCAGTGGCTGATCCTTAAGCACAGCTCTGAAGCACAGCTGATGTCCTGCCTCCCCTTTTCCTGCACCATGGATTGTGCCAAACCATCCACATGCACAGACAGGCTACTGTGAGTAGCTGGGTATGATGATATGGCAGAAGTCAGGCTCCAAATGCCATTTGGCATGTACTGACAGGTCAAGGAGAAATGGCCTTAAGCTGAAGGAGGGTAGGTTTAGATCAGATGTTAGGAAGAAATTCTTTACTCTGAGGGTGATGAGGCTCTGGCACAGGTTGCCCAGAGGAATTGTGGATGCCCCATCTCTGGAAGTGTTCCAGCCCAGGCTGGATGGAGCTCTGAGCAACCTGGGATAGTGGAAGGTGTCTCTGCCCATGGCAATGGGGTTGGAGTGAGATTATCTTTAAGATCCCTTCCTATCCAATGTATTCTGTGGTTCTATAATTTGTGCCCCCAAACTGCAAAAATCCCTCTTTAGTGCCTTCCACAGGACCCTGTCTTGAGTGGACTCAGTACAAGAAAGACAAGGAGCTACTGGAGAGGGTCCAGTGGAGGCCACAAAGATGACGATGTGTCTGGAGCATCTCTTCTATGATGAGAGACTGCAGGAGCTGGGCCTGTTCAGTCTGAGAGAACAGAGAAGACTGACAGGGGATCTCATCAATGCACATAAATGTCTCAAAGGCGGGTGCCAAGCTCTTTTCTGTGGTGCCCAGCCACAGGATGAGGTGCAATGGCCATAAACTAAACCACAAGAAGTTCCACCTCAACATGAGGAAAAAAATTCTTTACATTGAGGATGGCAAAGCACTGGAACAGGCTGCCCAGGGAGGTCCTGAAGGTCTCCGTCTGTGGAAACAGTCCAAACCCACCTGGAGACATTCCTGTGTCACCTAATCCAGGTGACCGTGCCTTGGCAGGGCGGTTGGACTGGATGATCACCGGTGGTCCGTCCAGCCCTGGCAATTCTGTGACTGAGCTGGCCCGCCCTGCCGGCCGCGCTGAGCTGCTCGGCTCAGGGAGCCTTTTGGGTCGGAGGGGAAGCATTCCTCGGTATCCTTGCTTAAAATCCCCGACGGCCGAGCTTCAGCAGCAAGATGGACACAGTTTTTGGAGGACAAGTCACCCTTCGGCAGCGGGGGGACCGGCTCCATCCATGTAGGCGGCCGCCGCTGGGCCCTGGGCTGACGGCAGGCCCAGGCCCGGGCCCGGCCCGGCCCCCCCGCAGCCGCCGCCGTTGCTACGATACCACACCGGCGTTGGCTGCGAGCAGCGGCCTCGGCACCGCCGCGGGCCCGGGCCGCCACCGCCACCGCCCTGGCATCGCCACCGCCACTGCCCCCGGCATCGGCACCGGCACCGGCACTGGCCCCGGCACCGCCCCTGCCCCCGGAACCGCCACCGGCACTGGCACTGCCCCCGGCACCGCCACCGCCCCTGCCCCCGGCACCGCCACCGGCACTGCCCCCTGCACCGGCACTGACACCGACCCTCTGCACCGAGCCCGCCACCTCCACCCGCCGGCAGCATGGCTGAGGTACCTGTAACCTGTCCCTCCCTTCCCTTCCCTTCCTGTCCCCTGGGCAGGACGAAGGCTGGGCCTCAGGATAAGCCCAACAACATCACCTGTGTATCATCTGTAGCCGTATACCATGGGTTACCTGTGTGAGCAGAGCTCAGTTATGTCCTGTGTTGAAAGTAGGAGCAATCAGGCTACTTGTACTCAGGGCAGTAACTCTTAAATTTTAGGAGCAGCTGCTACATATGAGATCATGTGTGTGATTCCTGCCCTGCCTCCCCCCTCATTACTGCTTGTACTCTATGTACAATCACAAACATGATCAAGACTGAAGTACCTGAAGGGAGCCTACAAGAGAGCTGGAGAGGGACTTCTCACAAGAGCATATGCTGGGGACAGGACAGAGGGGAGCACATTCAAACTGAGAGTAGGTTTAGATTAGACATGAGGAGAAAATTCTTTACTGTGAGGGTGGTGAGGAACTGGCACAGGTTGCCCAGAGAAGTTGCAGGTGCCCCATCCCTGGAAGTGTTCAAGGCCAGGTTGGATGGAGCTCTAAGCAACATGGTCTAGTGGAAGGTCCATGGCAGGGAGTTGGAATGAGATGATCTTTAAGGCCTCTTCCAACCCAAACCATTTTGTGATTCTGTGGTTTGGAGAGGAGGATGAAATGAGAAGAAAGCTGTGAGTTGCAGAGCAGGTCTGAAGGAGGGATGCCCTAAATTTCAGTTCACAGCTCGGATTGATCTTCGATGCCAGCCAGAGAGTGAGCTGCAGCGTTAAAGTTGCCCTTGAGGTTTTCCTCCTGAGAGGAGAGTTGCTTCCCTTTCCTAGTGAGACCACCTCAGAGGTGCATTTGTAAGGATTTGGTGTCAGAGCTAGATGAAAAATGTCTTCAGTAAGTAAGGTTTAACAGTAGCGTTTCCCACAGAGGAAGGACTAGATTGTGTTGGCATTACTGGAGCTTTGAGATGTGCTTGTCTGCAAGTCTCTGGCACTATATGGACAGAAATCATAAACTAATCAGACTTGAGAGGGTAGAGAACTGGTCAGAATTAGGGCTAAAATACTGGTTTTCCTCAGTAGTTGATGCATTATTCAAACACTGTCACAATGATGGTATTTTATAGACTTATCTTTAAAGCAGTTGGGACTCAGTTACAAGAACTCTGGCTGGTAAAGCAGAAGTTATTTCAGTAAAATTGTGGGAGTTGTGTTTGAAAAATAGCCTACAACATACATGTTATATGCTAGCAAAAGAACTGTTACTACGGAAAATTTTGTCATGATTTCTTAGTTATACATTCAGTATAATACGTTTTTGTATTCTGGGGTCATAAGAATGAATGAATTCTTATGTTGAATTCTTCCTGTTTGTGGATTGGTTTACTCAGGAAAACGCTGACAAACCATATCAAGAAGAAAGTGCCTTTGAAGCACTGGAAAAAGACTCCCAAGAATTCATCAGTATACTGAACAGAGATGAAGCTCTGGAAAAATTCCGTGTTGAGTATGAGAAGCTCCTTGCTATTATGAAGAAGTCTCGTGAAAATGAAAGGCATCTCACGGAGAAATGCAGAAAGCTGAGTGCTGAGCTTGTGGAGAAGTCATCTAAAGTAGCTGTGCTCACCAAACTTACTCATGATGATGAGGAAACTATTTCATCGTTGAAGTCGGTAAAGTTTTGAATAGAATGAAGTATGATCTGAAATTGTTAATGAAAAACATGGTAATAAGAAAAGCACCTGCAAGAACACTTGATTTTATATAGAGAGCTAGCTGGGGGACTAGGCATAGAGCTGGCATCTCCTGTTGTTTAACCTCTGCTTTGCTTTGTTTGCTCAGCCTGGTATATTTACAGGTTTCAGTCAAATTCTGTGTTTATTTGCACTAAATGAACTCCATCAAGTTCTCACTAATAGTTCAAGTACTCACTAATAGTTTTTGTTTAAGCTTTCCCTCTCTAAAATGGCACATTTTCAACTTAATGTACAGTTTTTGATTCATTAATACTTTTGAAGGGCTGCTTGAATGTTAACTATTGCCAGAACAGGAAAAAAAAATCTACTTTCTTTTGAAGTATGGATTTTAGGCCGGAGAAGTGACAACTTCTATAAATAAGTGTTTCACAGTGCTTTGAAAAGGAATCCTATATAGCATTTCAGTGTGATTTCACCGATTTATTCTGATGTGTTGTTTGTTATTATTGATTTAAACTCTGTCAAATCAAAGTGCTTGGCTCACTAAAAGCAGTTGATGTTTTTAGGCTTACAGTGAATTTTGGCTGTCAGAAACCTAAAGCTGCCAAATGATCATAAGACTATATGTGAAACTTTTTCATTCTGATAGTTAAAACTTAGCTTTGTGATACCTAGATAGGCTTTAATTTAGCACTTAGTTGGGAAACCTCCATGCCTTACAATAAAGTGTTTTGTTCCAGTCAAATAAAGTCTGTGTAGCAATCCAGAGTGATTTTTGAGCATTACAGAACTAGAAGTTCTTTGAAGTTTTTATCCTTAGAATTATGAAGAAAATACATTCAGAGTAAATGTAAATAGCAGCACTGTCATCCCATGGCTGCAGCTTGCAAACCCATGGTACTGCCCAAAGCCTCTTCAAGGAGGAAGAAAAGCATGGAAAATCTTGTTGATTTTCACTGCTGCTAATCAAAACCTGGTAGATGAACATCAGGAACCACAATGATCCTTATAATTTCCTTTTTGCTGTTACATGGCAATACTCTGTGTGTGAACAGAGTAGTAGGAGAGGTGATCCTTCAAGATGTTCCCAAACTGAGAAGACACTGTCTTGGTAACATCATAAAACTGAGGGATGGAAAAGTTGGGAAAATAAGAGCCTTTCCAATTTCAGCAGCTATTTTGAAGCTTAAGCAGGGTATGACTGAACCACACTGCCTACTATTGAACCCATTAAGGGATTTTCTAGTGAAAAAGCTGCTTGACAATGTGATCCTGCTAGAAATGATGCACATGCAATGCACAACAAGGGACATTTCATTTCTAGTAGTGTGCTGAGAGCCAAGTTTGCAGCTGATACTTTTTCAGTTTGATTGTGAGAATTAGTCCTTCTCTTAAAGGTTCAGGAATTATTTGGATATTGTTTAAAGTGTTCATGTCTCATTTGAGGTTTTACTTGGTAAACCCTTTATGTTCCATATTATTCTTCTTTCTGAAGGAAAGTTCTATTAGAGCTGTAGTATTTCACTACAATTGTTAACATTCAAAAAATGTGTTTCCTGTGTATCCAAGCTAAGTGTTCAAGGAAGTTCAAGTGCTAAAGTAGCCAAAGTGATGAAGAAAGTTCAGTGCTAAATTAAACAAACAATCTATCCCACAATTTAATTATTTATAAACCGTAAAAGAATCCTGATGGGGCTGAACCTGTAAAAATGGTATAGATGCTCCAAATTAAGGCTCTAAATCTTGGTGACTTGATGGGTTATTAGGGTAAGAAATAAAAGTTTCAGAAGAAAATTTTTTCTCCGTGTGAAGCCTGTTTGTAATCAGTAGGGTTTGTTTGGGGCAGGGGTTAAGCACACGGATCAGTGGCTGGTGGGACGTGGGTCAGTGATAATCAATAGCTGTTAACTGTCAGGTGGTGGTTAAAGGATCTCTTTTGTAGCTTCAATAAACTGGACATAACAATCTGCTGCTTAGAGTCATATAAAAGGAGCAAAGGGCCAAGCTAATCATGAAGGGAATACAATTCTATTTTTCATAGCTAGGGACACTGATCCAGGAGTCTGCACTTGGAAGAATGCTAGAAGAGGAATTTGTAGGAGCTTGTACTGCCCTGCTTGAAATTACCAAATTTTCAATTTCCAGGTGTATCAATCCAATATAATAAGAAAGCGTTTCATTAATTCTCAGTTTCTGACAATGAAACTGATGTCATCTTTTGGGGTATATAATGAAAGTAAAGTAAAGCAGTCACACTTCATAAGTTCTGCTTCACAAGTTCCAGAGTTCAGTACTTCTCCAAAGATTTTTGAATGATTCTAACAGCAAGCATCCAGTGTACTTCCTTTAATTATGCAGACTGCCATGCATTACCTGCCTATCTTGTACTGCGATTACCTCATGTTGCTGGCACACTGCAATCTTTCACACTGAATAACAATGTGAATATTTCTCCTGTGAAGACTTCCATCATCAACATTTTCCTCCTTTTTGCTTCTGAAAATAACATATCTGTTGATCCGCTCTTACAGTAGAAGACACAACCGAGAAGCAACTACAATGAAGCTCAGTTTTGCTGATGCTGAAATCTGTAGAAAATTCTTATTTACATTTTGCTTATTAGTGTGGCCATCACCCATGTCTGCTTACTTTATTGATAAAAATTGGTATTATCAATACAAATTCAATACAATAGTTTTTACATATCAAAGATAAAGTTCAAAAAGCACAGCTTAGTGCTTATCTGAATGGCGTCATTGACTTCAAGAGATCACTTTTGCAAATACTCATCAGAACAAAATACCCTCTGGAGCCACTAAAACCTTTTAGAGGCTGTATCGATTTTATTCCCCAGTTCTCTTCCCCAAAACTCAAATCATAATGATTTAATTCACCAATTTTAATCACAGTCTAATCAGCCAGCAGGAAGCTCTGATTTAAGTAATCAGCTTTAATCTTATTTTCAATATGCATTTTTCTAGAGAAAGGGTGGTTGCCTCTTGCTGTTGACAAATCTGAAACATGTTTATTTGCAGTTATATTTTATGCTTTTCTGCTAGTTAACATGATACACCGTGTCTTCATGCCATTATTTCAGGCCAACATGCATTTATTTAAATTTCAGAATTGAGCGTTTTTGTTTAAGGTATTATTGAATGAAAAACTTATAATTTACTGGATAATACTTAATGCTTTATGTATGATTATTGCTGCACTGAAGGGAAATTAGAACTCAAAATGTATGACGTAAAAATTGATTTTATATATAAAACTTTAAAAAATGCTTGATACAGAAGTGAAAAAGCACATTTTTCAAGCTAAATTTTGAACTAAGTAAATTATTAAGTAATGAAAATACTGTTTGTCAGTAGTGAGTTTAATTGACGGTAATTTTCAGAATTTATGAGCTAGGGAAGTCCACTGTTTAACTCTTTATTAGTATGTGTGAAAAAAAAAGGAAGAGCAAAAATTCCTGATCTTTATGTTCCAGATGGTTTCTCAGATTTGGATATGCTGAGCTAGCTGAATAAATAAAATCGAAATGTATTCCCTCTGCACTTTGAAGAGGCTACAGATGTTATACTTTGTGGTATCGTTCAGCAAATTCTGATAGCCTGTTACTGCTGCTAGTTCTATAGTTTGAATTTTTAATTTAGGCAGTAAACAGCTAAATATTACATATATATGATTTTTAAGGGTTCCGTAAGTATATTACCAATAAACCATAACATAGGTGTCATAGTTTAGAGTTTAATTTTAAATAGGTTTTTTTCTTTCAGAAACAGAGATGTCAATTACAATAAAGAATTTCTGTAAACAGTTTGATATAAATTAAATTATTTTATTTTCTTCATTGTGGAGATGGTTTCTAAAGTATTTTTTCTTGCTTCAATTTCATATGATGCAAGTAGGGGTTGAAAAGGATCTTATGGCCTGATATAATCATGCTTCTATTTGGCTTTCCTTGGAGAAACCCTAGAGCTAATGTAGAACTGCACAGCCACACTTGGGGTCTAAATCTGTACAAGTCCATGAAGTCCAGAACTCTGCCTAGAAGCCAGCTGAGAAAAGAGCATCATGCTGTGATTTGAAACTCAGGGACTTGTGGTGTAAAAGTAGTATCTTCATTATTTACTGAGACTTTAGGAACTTTCCTTCCAGTCCAGTCACTTGCTGAGTTTATGATTTTTTTAGCACAGGATTCTAGAAATGATAGGAGCTTCATTTGAACCTGGCAAGGAGTAAGCTTTTTTTTTTTTTTTTTTTTTTTTGATTCATAAGGATCTGATTCAAGGGAGAGAGATGCTGGGGAAGTTTAAAAATTAAGTGAATCCTCCTCCCCTATGCTGTTTGTGGGTATCAAACCCTAGGCTTGTGAGAAGCACACAAATCTGGCAATTAAGTAACTCCATGTGCTAAAATTTGGCATAAGAATTGTGCCTTGTCTAAATAAATAGTTAAAATCAAATTACACTAAGTCCTCACAGATGAAAATGAACAACGAGGCAGAAAAGTTGAGTAACATCTTTTTCTCATCCAAATCAAATTGGATGCTCATTGTCCCAACAGCTAATAGGCATTTTACAGATATTAGCTATTTAAGTAGGTGATACCTTTGTGGGCACTGAAAAAAACTTGTCAGTAAATTTTTACTGATATTGATGGTACTCACGTGATCAAAGCCTCACAGAGTAAGATTTAATAATGTTCAGATCTGTGTGTTAAAGAAAATGTATTAGAGCTTTTCTGGTGTAAATTGACCTGGCCTGAATGGCTCAAAATGTTTGCTATGGCCTAAGCCAAAACAAAAGATACCAAGTGAAGGGGACTGTTGTGAACCTAATCATGAAAAGGCACAAAAATCTATTTCCTTAACTAAGCAAAATGCAAGGCAATTAATTTCTAATTTGTGGTTATTTTTAAACACAATTTAATTTACGTAATCATTTCCATTTCATTCCTAGGAACTTGAAAAGGCCTGGAAAATGGTGGATAAAGCTTACGAACGGGAAGAGAAAACGAAGGAAACGATTAATTCACTGAAAAAGGAAATTTCACGCCTAGATAATTTAATGAAGAAAAGAGCTGGACAGGAGTACAAGTAAGTTTTCCTCAGGGAGAGGAAAAGCCTGATCTGATTTTCTATCATTCTGTACCTTGTTTAGCCCTGTAGACACAGTAGAAAACAGAGATCTTTTCTGCCTTTTACTTTTCTCATGAACACACATTTATTTGTCTGTGTGTTTATGCAGTGAGCAAGTACAGAATCAGGCTCTGACTGAGTTCATTCAGTATTGGATTAAGCTGAGAGATCAAATAAAATGAAAACTGTGTACTTTCTCAGTATGTGTCATATTGTTTTATCTGACAAACCCTTCAGCATACTTTGAGAATAGAATCCTGTCAACATTTTTACATTTCACAGCAGCAAGGTCAAGTAGATAAATCAAGAAGACAGGACACTTGATTTCTCTTCTGTTCGTAGCTTTGTTATAAGGCTTTAACACTGTCTGTGTTCTTGTTTGTATTTTATGTTTATACTCTTTCAAGATTATGTTTTGATTTTTTTAACCAAACATGCATAGAAGGACCTAGTCTGAGATGGAGCCTCTAAGCCACTGCATTGTGCACGTAATAAGCATCCTCTGGAGCTGCTCAGAAGTTCTCCAGAATCTACTGTTTGCAGTATCAGGTCCTCAGAGACTGCTTATGCTGTAACATCAAGTTAAACTCAAAGATAAGATTAAGTGTATTGACTCTATGGCCTGTGCACTTTCTAGTGAAATTGCTGGTGGTTGGCCCTCCTGATTATGTCTTGAAATTCTCACACTGTTTAAGGTATTTATTCATAATAGCATGCAGGATATGTATGGGACATACTCGTCTCTGAACTCTCTGTGTGTCCAGGCTGCAAAAACAGGACGTCTTCAGAGTGCTCAGACACTTCCCCCTCCAAGGAATGTGCCAGCACATAAACCAGCTGGGTCCATGAGAAATCCACTCCTTCACCTTTTGTCCCCGAAATGTTCTGGACCTGTTTAACAGCTTTCCTTGGATCTAAAAGCTTGGTCATTCAACCTCCCCCTAGCATAACTCTCCTTAAAGTCTTTCTCTGGCTGCTTTTTGCATTTCCTGCAAGAGCCAGGAGTTGTTACTTTGCCAACACCTCACTCCTGTTTCCAGCTCTGCCCAGGCTGCTGAGACCTGCCAGCTTACAATTTCTTCTTGAAGTTCCCTCTGTATTTCCTCCAGTTCCGTGCTTAAATACCCTGTTCAGTGACAAGGCCATGAGATTAAGTAACTTCTTTGCAGATTTCAGCCTTGAAAACCCTATAATCTTTTAGAGCAGTTAGGCTGCTTTTTAAGACTGAGCTGGAACCTGCAGCTTGGACTTCCTTTCATTTTGTAAATGTATCAAAACAGAGAGTCAGTTTTGATTTTTACATGAAGTGGCTGTAAGACATAACTTAGTTTGGTGTCCAGTCAGGTAAGGTGCAGAGAGACTGGTTACAACTGTGTAACATTTTTGGTCCCTGACTAATTTTGCAGTGGCCATAGAAGAGGGAATTTTTTTTCCCGGTTACCTTTCTGGGAAACAGAACGTTTATTCAGACCCATGAGGATGTGATACAACAAGAAAGGGTTTTGACTTGGTTGATGGTGACTCTGATCACAGTAGATAAAGCATAATTCAGTTGACCATCAGTCTTAATGCAGAGGAGTTTAAAATGAAAAAAAAATGTTTTTAAACTCCTCATTCTCACAGAAGTATTTCTCAGGCATAGGAGGAAGAACAGAAATGGCCTGTGACACTGTTTGACTATTATTTCCTTGCTTCCAGTGTTGAGGATTTACTAAGACTTCAAGAAGAGATAACAGAGGAGAGAGACCAACTGTTGTCAGAAGTCGTGCGGTTACGTCAAAGTCTCACTGAAATCACAGAGCAGCAGCAGGAAACAGAAAAGGCAAAAAATGAGGCAGAGCAATCTGTTTTGCAGGTCTGTACTCATCACCAGGTGGTGATTTTAGGCTTGGTCCTGAGCCTTTCTCCACACTTGCAATTGATGTCCAGTGACTAGTACACTACTACCTGGTCTTTTGCATCTTAAACATTTTCAGGAGTGCTCTGAGTGAACTCTGCTGTGAATGACTTTTATATTTTTCTGTAGTTCTAGGCTATGTACTTTGCAAAGTGTATTGTCATGTACCAGCTGCTTCCATAGCATCCTAATGCCCCAATGAGGCCAAGGTTGCTTTTTGTGAATTGTAATCATTTTTAATGCTGAACAAATGGGATGTTTTCTGTATTGTAAATCCTTATGCCTCAAAAGAGACACTTAGAACATAGGCTTGGAATGGAGATTCTTGGTCCTTTGCTGTTGGCAGTGGTTGCCATATTATGAAATATCATAATTTTTAAGAATGTATCAAAATCTTAAAAAGTAATGAAGTTATTTTCTCTCCTCTTCTTTATGGGAAGCTTTTCCAGATCCTTACTTTTTTCATGGTTAGGGACCTCCTACTTTCTTCTTTACACTGATTCTGGATTACTGTCTCTCAGCTTAATTTTTTCACCACACAATTGTCTGTAGAGAGCAGTCATACTCCATCTCAGCTTTACATTAAGTTAGGCTTTCTGTTTTTCTGACCATCTGATTAGACAGTTGTTCTTTGTGATCAGTATGTGTGGCTTTCTTGAAATGTATAGAGCAGCTAGAGATAGAGAAGGCTGAGGATCAGCGGAATAGCCACTGAATGGAAAGTAGAAAAAGATGGAAGATGGGATACAGAGCTCCGATATATCAAATATATAAGCATAATAATGAGAAATGAAAGAATTAAAGCAGAATGTAAATAAGGGCTGGAGCAAGACACCAGGAGAAAGGAAGAGTAGAAAATCACACTTAAAACAGAGAAGAGGTAGAAGGAGCATTTGGCTTTCAGTTTTCTATAAATCACAAATAAGAAAGTATTGATTAGTCTAGGTTTCATGCACAGAAATTGTTTCTATTTCTAAAGCAGATGACTGGGAATGTACTAGAAGATAATATAAAATCTTTGTTTTTCTGACAGCATTGTGGGCATGAGAGAAAAGAGTCCAAACTTATTGAATCTTGGCAGCCTTAATCTTCTGATATTCACTTAATCAACCCTTAAATTTACAGAATTGTTACAGCATTTGTAATCACCTGCCATTCTGCCAGTATGAAATTATTCTCCACTTCAGACTTCTTAAATGACAATGTCTCTTTGAAGATCCTGTTAAAGACCCTGTCAGTTCTGGCAACTTTTCATCTATGGGCTCAGAGGGGGAGGAATCCTTAAGCAAAGAACATCTTTCAGTTGCTGGTCCCCGGCTGAACTGAATATTTCCATATGGATCAGCCCCCTGTGTCTCCTCTCTGCT
>WAAE01008420.1:0-24633 GCA_013400495.1 Nicator chloris
TCCTGGTCACAAGCAAACAAATCAGAGCTGAAAAATATTTTTGGAAAATTTAAAACCACTTTGCATAAAACAAGATATCTCTCAGAGAAAAAGGCCATAAGTCTGATCTCTAACTCTGTGTAACAAGCACATATGAAACAACTTCAATGAAAGAGCAGCAAGTGAAACACTAGAGAACCTGGACTACCACAGTCAAATACATTTGACATCATATTTTGCAACAGATGCTTTATAGTATTGTGGCATTTTTCTCCTCACAACTGGTCTTTAACAGAAGAAACAGTAAGTTTGGCAGCAGTAATGAATTTGTAAGGACATAATTTCCTTCTCTGAAATCTTTTCTGATATATGCACATGTGCGCACACACACACACACAGTTTCTTTCTCTTTGGCTTTTGTCTGTGTGCCTGTAGGGACTGAACTGCCAGTCTTCAAAACTCAGCTTTTTCAAAATCTATGAGAAATAATATTTGGACATGAATAGTGCTGACAGACAGATGGTGGGATGAGAGGGACTGAAGCTCAGGAAGAGCTCAGGAGATGATAGCCTTCCCATCTTTTGGGCACACTGGGGGCAGCCACCTCTCAAGATGAAGAGTACTTTCCTGCCAAGTGACAGAAATCAGTGCCAAATTGCTAGATCTTTGACTTGCTAGATCTTTTTTCTCTGTGTGGCCAGAACAAAAATTCAGTGTATTTCCACAGTAAAGACAATATTTTTTAAGTGTTTTGCCATAAATTATTTGGTTAAAAGACAGACGGGGAAATTAGAATAAGGACTATCCTTTCTTGAAAAACTGTGATGCAAATTTACAAAGTAGACAATTTCTGCAGACATAGAAAAGACAGAAAAGAGATGCAGATCATGTAGGATTTAAATTTCCCTACCTTCTCAAATTCATAGTACTTTAAAAAAAATTAGGAATATCTTGCCTCACAAGACAGATTTTTTTAGCAGAGTTCCAGAAGTTTTCTGCTTTTAAGTCCCTATTCCGTGTTCAATTGTAACTGCTTTGGTATAGTCACGTCACACAACTTTTTGTGACATGTTTGCCTTATCTATAAGCAGAAAATAATGCAAACACTACCAGAGTCCAGCACATTAAAGAATAAATGATTGCAGTGCATTTGAAAAGCATTGTAAGAATACTATAGATACTCTACATCCTTCAAAAAAATCCCCATCTGCCTTTTCAGCAATTGTTGAACCCACTTAAAAGACCAAAATGGACTATCAAAACCATCACAGCTGAGCTTCCTTCACCCATACAGTATTCCAGAGTAATGAGTCCAATGAACTCTGCCACTAGAAGGGGCAGCATCAAATCCAAACACAACAGTATTTTTCCTAAATGGACACTTTGTGATCAGTTAACATTAAACTCCTCATTGCAATGAGAACATTATCTTCCCATTGACACATAGTCAAAAAACAAATTAATTTTAATTAGTGTTACTCCCCAGTGTAACAGAACCTGTTATTTGTAGTTCGAAGTTTATATTTTTGTGACATGGTGAGACAGAAGATCCTAAACATTTTCAGTTTGTGGTAAAAGCAACTACTTAATTTCTACACATTAACTAGAATCTACTCATTCCATTTAGCTCCATTATCTTCACAGGAAAAGATCAGTATAGTCTAGCCTGTAAAACCAAAACACTGCACTTCCAACTCCAGTTCAAACAACACTCCTAAACAGAGGGGAAGAAAAAAAGACAGAAACGAGAAGGGAGGCTTTGCTGTTTACAAGTGTGAAAACATCAGGTCTTAAATGAAGAGCCAACACAACAGGACACACATAGGTTTTAAAAAAGTAAATCACCACAGCATACTGGAGAAGGATTTCTACTCCATCAGCAGAAAGAAAAAAATGCTGCCAGTCTGAAAAACTCCTTGTGTGGTGAAACAAACAATGCAGTTCAGAGATGCTTTATCTTAATCCTAAAATGTTTGAAATATGGCTGACAAGTTCCATCTACAAAGCCCACAGTAATGTAATGGTGTTTTAAGGCAAAAGAATTCCAAGAAATGCAGTCTATGGACATGTTTGTGGGTTCAGCAATTTTTCTGTACTAGTGAAGGATTACTAGTACCTTTCGGAACCAACCCAGGTTATAATTCTTACTAGTTGATATTATTGCAATATCAAGGGGGAAAAAAAACCCCAGAAAATAAAATGTTATCTTTGTAGTCACCCAGAACAATGCACTTACTACCAATAAGTGAGTTACTGCCCATGGTTAAGTAAGTGGTCATGTGCAGATTCCAAAACAACCCCAGGTATGAGATGAAACACCTTTATGTTTTACCCCTTTACAGTCCACTACCAGGTAGAGCTCCAAAGTCTTTACACAATTTATCTCATAGTGAGATGACCTAAGAGTTTGGAAGTGGTAAAATACACAAAGGTTTAGCTGACAGGTTTTTTGATTATGTGCTTGTTTACCTGTAAAGCAGTGTCTTGTGTCAGGCAAGTTATTCTGTGCCATAGCCCTTTCAAAAGGAATCAAAGCTTATTTAATGGAACGAGGGGCACAGTATCTGATGATCCAAAGTGGAGAAGTGTAGTATTTAGCATACATTTTAAGAAAAAACAACACCAAAATAATAAAGCAAAATAAGAAAAGAATAGTTACTTTTGTCTTTGTTTTTCCTTTTTTACCTGTAGTAATTGCTGAGAAGCTGCTTTTGCTGTTCATCTTGCTAATGGTATAATTGACAGAATGAGTAATTGAATGAATGAAGCACAAAAGGCCAAGATCAGAGTACTTACAGAATAGCTCAATGAGGAATTAACTGAGAAAGTACATTAAAGTCTGACTTATTTAAATAAATTAGTTACACTGAAAAAAAAGATCCTCATCTATCTGAGCTAGTGTCAGTCTTCTGAGGCATCAAACAGAAATGCTAAGGGATTTCATGGACTACACACACCTTAAAATTAAGATTCATTCTGCAGTATCATCTTGATTCTGCATCTTTATGGGTGAGATCAACCTCCAGTTTATATGCATAGCTGAATTTTGGCTGCTTTTCGCACTTTCTGTCAGTGTTACTATATGAAGGTTCTGTAAGTAAGATAATTTTTTCATCTTCTTGTTAGTTTCTGTAAACTATGGAAATGAAGCAAAGATCAGTCTCATAAAAGTGTTTAGTAATTCCAAGTCTGCAGTTCTTGTCTCACCACTTCTCTTGCATCTCAGTGATGCAAGCATTGGGATCATTATCAGACAGGGCTTCAAGCAGCCAAGCACTTGGCAGCATCTCGCTAATAGCGTTCACTTTCTTGGTCTTTTCCTCCATGTGACCTGAAGGATTTAACTTTTCCAGGCTGCTAAATCACCAGCCGTTTACATTGCTACTTTGTATAATTTTTAATCTTCATAATGCCACACTCTTATCATCACTGGCAAGTAATTCTGCTCATGAAATAAAAATAACACAAACAGAACTTTAACTCTTCGTACAGGAATGGTTCAATCTAATGAAGCCCTAGGAGGTCTAACAGTGGAGCTAATAAGTAAAAAAATTCATCTCAAACTCAGAAGAGATGATAATGGTATTACATGTTACATAAAATCATGCATTGCAAATGAGAGTGGGGGTAAACCAGAGGGGTTTGTAACAAAGCAATCATCAGCAGCAGAATAAATGCTATTCTTTAGACTTCATTTTAAAGCACAGTTTATTTCACCTCAAATTTGTACTGTGCAGGAGGAGTTGTGAGTGTCATGTACAAATGATCAGGGCGTGTACAATGGGTAAGATACACGCTTTAAGCAGACACTTAAGTGTTTCAAACAGGTATCATGTTTCTCATTACCCAAATCATGCTTCCAACACTGAGCACAGCTTTTTTTTAGAGGTTATGTTTTTAATGGTGACCAGAAGTAATTTGGAGAAAGTCAGAAGGAAGAGATATAAATTCTAGCATTGGTAGAAGTCATAAAAACAATCTATTTCAACTATGATTTTTTTCTATGGACTACGTATCTCTGTTTAGATGAAGAGAGTCTGTGATGCCTCTGCTGTATATTTAACAAAGCAATGTCATACTAAAGTAGGTATTTTGCTTTCAGGGTTGGCGTGGGCATTAAATATTTAATTCTTTACTTGCATGTACATGTGTCTATGTGTGCAAACGTATGTATATGACTATACAGGCACATGCAGTGCTTATATCTGTGTGCTAGTGCATGCCAAGCAAGTCAGTTACACTGCAGAGAATCTTTCCTGGGAATCATCTAACAGTTAGTTTAAGAGCATGATTACAATTCCTGAAAGGGTATATGCTTATAATGAGAAAGTGAAAATGACAGATCACCCCACAATTCACAGAATCAGAGTAATGACATTTACAGCCATCTCTGGACTTCAGTAACTTTTAATGACAAACCATACAGACTACCTATTTATTCATAACTCCAAAAAAGAAATGGCAAAAGGAAACAAGAATTTTCAGTTTCTAGAAAAGCTCTTCTGTCTTAAGATAGATCAGACCAACACGAACCCCTTCTCTCACTTTACCTCCATGGCAACTGAGTGTTTAGGGTGAGCTACTGTAAAGAAACAGCTCGCAGGAGAGCCTGTATAGACGAAATGCCTATCACTGCAGCTTTCTTAAGTGTGCCAATAAAAAAAGATCAAAACTGCTGGGGATTCTGGGGCTTCCAGACAGAAGGCAAGTAATACTGCAGGCAAACAAAGGCATCCTAGACCTCAGAACTATCCTAACACCATCAAGAGTTATGCTCTCCTGTCAAAGGGATTTTCCAGGAAATACATTAATGTCTTTGTAACACAGGCTAATTGTAGGCTATGTTCCAGAAGTATTCAGTGTGAAACAGAGTGCAATGAAACAGCCCTCCCCTTCACAGGTCACTGCAGGGTCCTATTGCATTCTTTTCACAATGAATAAACTTGTATTTAAAAGCTTGCACAGGATTTAATTTACAAACACTCTCCACTTTCACCAGAAAAACAATGCCAGTAAAGCAAAGCTCTCAACACCTCTGGTATCTTCACCACGAAAGGTTACAAACACTGCAGGATTTTAGCACATTATAGATCAGTTTTAGAACCCATTCTGTAAATGACTATAGAGATTTGGTAGAGTTCAGGGTTTTGCTTTAAAAATAACAAGTTGTGAAGATAACCTAAAGAAATAAATTATTTTTTCCTCTCTCTAACAGTCCCAGTATATTCTGTTATTCAGATTTCACACAGACCAGCACATCCACAATGTACTTGGGGGCTATTTGGATGGAAATAGAAAACCTATGGAGCAAGACAGAGCCAGCCTAGATGTAAACAAGTTGGAACTGCTGGCAGCTGTGCTGTTAAAAATAAAATTGCATTCCCTGGTGTCTTCTCACTTATCAGTTTTGACAGAAGACTGTCCTGACTTCTCATAAACAGCATCGAAAAGGACAAATCACATAGGGTGTCAGATTTGCCAGAATGGATTTGGTTGGTAGCTTACTACAAAGAAACAGAGGGTTATCTCCATTCCATATGGTAGGGAAAAACAATGCTCAGTCCAAGGGGTTGGGGCTTTACCTTATAGGCTGAAGTCTCATATGATCCTCATTTTTAAAGTCTGGTTTAGATTTACAAATCTCTGACACAAGATTTATTTACATCAAAGCAGAAAGCAGAAATATCAGCAAGCATTTTTCAAATGCATAATCCAAACCCAAACACAATGTAGTATGAGAAATACTTAAAATCACTTTCCTACTGATCCCTGCTTTATAGCTACCCTTAGAGCCACATGCTCTTTTGTGTCCAGACAAAGAATGCTCTGGGATGGCAGGATGCTGTAGACAATGATACCAGTGTTAGAAAACAAAACAAAAACAAAAGGGAAAAAAGAAAAAGCTAGCAGAAAACCCCAGAATTAATACGCTGACATATAGGCACCTCTTAACTAAATATCATTGTGCAACTAGGGGAGCAGAATTTGGCGCTGTAGCTGCTGAATCCTTTGATAATAAAGAAGCTCCAAGGGATGTGGGAATTCACTCTCACCCTGCAGCTCTGGAGTGAAAATATTTGGTGTGCATTATAATTCTATGTGAAAAATCAAACAATGGAGAAATTTAAGGTATGGTGGGCCTGCCAGTGAGTACTTAGCAGTCTGATGTGTGATGATCAGTACCAGCCTGCTGGCCATGAGTGGGAGGAGGAAGACACCCTGGTATCAGCTGAGACTCCCTTTGGGTGAGGACAGGGGGCAGATAGCAGTCATGGAGCAGATGGGGCAAGTGGCTGGGCTGGATGAATGATGGACTACAAATATGAGAAGCCTGTGATCACTGTGCTATGAGCAAATTCAGTGTTGCAGTGGGAGGAAAAGTCTAAAGCATATGAGGATGAGATAAACACTTAATTCTGTGGGCCTGGCAGGCCTTTTGTGGCCTGACTTGCATTGAAAGGATATTTTAGCTTAAAGACACGTGGTGGACTTTATGGTGAGTGTATGTTATATGGAAGTCAAAGAAGGAAAAAAAAAATCCTTTACAAATTACAGGCTTCCCAGCTGCTAAAGGCTCAACAACTGACAGTGTATCCTCCAGGAGGTCACAAACCTCCTCTTGAAGTTTAGCTAGCTTGCATGATACCAAATCTTCAGATCCCTGTCAAAATCATAAATCCAAAAAATCAACCCTTATAAGAAATATTAAACCTAAAATACTCTAAATGCTATTAAAAACTAATTTTTCCCTGTTGTCTGGATGATCACACTTACTGGAAAGTAAAATATTCACTGTCTGCTTCCAAACAAGCCATGGTCTTACTTTTCTTCCTGATTCTTCTACCTTCCTATTGATACTCTTTATTTCTGTTCTTTTCCCATGGTGAAATATGAATGCTATTTTATTAGAGATACTTAACTACATATTTTCCCATGATATGTATGCGTATGTATTTTCTCCTGCTTGAGACCCAATATCCCGTCTGGTATATTGTGTATTTGGGAAAATCATGAATTCTTGCTTTTTGAGCAGAGAGATCCATGATAAAATGCTTATATGTAGTATTTTTCAGCAGTTAACTGGTCCTTGCTATTCGTCATTCCCTGAATAGAAATGTGAATTTGTAAGGATACAGGAGGAGGTTAAAGAATAATTAGCTAACTGATAATATGCAGTGAAGAGTTCCTTTTTCGCTAATCTTGGAGCCTACATTGTCACTTTCTTCTCATTAAACAAAGTAGTAGGTGGGAATAGCACAGACAAGGCAGAAACTGAACCTTATGTTAAAATGAGATAAGCAGACTGGAGTAGTAACTATTCTACTGTGCAGTGTGTGTGAACACACTAAACCATCACATTGGTTTGAGCTCCTTGAGGGTGGGGAGAACAAACCCATCAAACTTAACCAGTCCAAAAATTTTTTTTTTTGGGGGGGGCTTTCCAGAATTTCCTCCCCCATCTGTTTTCCGATGGAAATGGCTCTGACTTAAAATGTTATAATGGACCTTCTCTTGGTTATCAGGTAGGAATACAGTACTCCATGTCTGGCTAGAAGTCCATTAACTGATTAGAGGGCTGGAGTACATCTCCAAAAACGGGAAACCTGGGAGAACTGCATTTGGTTAGACTTTTGAAGAGAGTTCACCTTCTCGATATTATTGCTTCCTTAAGGTATCAAATGCAAGAGCTCAGAGAAGCCAGAACCAGACTCTTCTTTGAGGTGCACTGTGACAGCCACATGAGACAACAGACATCAGTTGCTACCCAGGAAATTCCAATTAGATATTTAGAGGAGTGTTTCTTACTACGAGGGTAGTCAAAGACTGCAAGAGTTGTCCTGAGAAGTTGTAGACTGTATACTGCAAAACATAAACAACAGCAACTATATCAGCTGCATAATCAGCATCCATTTCTTTGCTCCTCTACAATAGGCTCACTGCAGTTTCTGGACTTGCCTCAAATAGGGATAACTGAAAGCCACTTGGAAAATTTAGTGGTAACGTCTACTGAAGGGAATGATACAATATTAGCACATGACATCAGTGCTAAAATCTTTACAGTGACTTCTACATTTCTGTTTATCTTTCATTATGTTGGAAATTAAGTCTGGAAGGGATCCAAGACCTGCAAAAGCTCGATGTACTTGGAAACCAATCTCCATACTTGACACTTTCAGATATATACTTCTCCATCCATGAATGTCCTTTTTGATACTATGGGGTTTTCCAGGCCCTAATGGTATAAAAACATTCAAATCTGACACTCTTCATTGAGTAGAAGAAAACTTGTTGAAAGTAAGAATTCTGATGATGCCAGGAACTTCAGGTCCCCAGATGATAGCTATTCCCCTTCAAAAAAACGCATATACCTCAGCTATTTCTGGTTCCCAATTTCCTTACGTTTAATAAGGAACCTCCTCATGGCTTACAGTTCTTTCTAAACTGTAGCAAGCACCTTTTTCCAGGCAACAGACCTTAGATACACAAAGTCCAGAGATTTAAGGAGCATCCTGGCTGCAATTCAGATTAGCTGAAAATCACTTAGAATCACTAGCTTTTGCAATACAATAAACGAAATAATAAATTAAAACAATACAATACAATACAATAAATTTCACCTACTGCAGGTAAAATCATACTTTATACTGGCTGTATTTAAAAATGTTACTGCTGAGTACTTGGCTCTGTAAACATCATTGTTACTGCTGCCTGCCTGCTTTTGGCCTGAAATGTGTCAGAAGATTTATCTGCCTCATCAGCACTTTCTAAACACCCAGGCAGCCAATCGAAATGGGGAGGCATAGCAGATGTGCCAACATCTGCTGCAGCAAGCATTTATCTAGACGGTGAAACATATAGCTGTAGATTCAAACTCTTACCCAGTTACAACTCCGTGTGTTTGGACACAAAACACAGCCTAGACCTACAATTGTGTGAAGGCCATTTTGGGATATTAATTGAAATCAAGTTGAAAATGTAGTTTTTCAATTATATTAATGAGAAATATGCCTTCTTGTAATTCAGTTTATGCCTTTCAGACACAGTAAAGGCAAAATACTGAAAAAATCAGTGAAAAAGCTAATTTTAAAGTTGAACTTAGAAATTCTTAGAAAGCACTATTAAAATTCCATCCCATCCCATGCTCTTGTTTACCCTGAGGTACACACATATTAAAATATGTATCGTTAAAATATGCAAATTTTAATCACATACATGTGCCTATAAATCAAACACATGAAGCAATAGGAAATTACTTTCAAAACACATTTTGATTTTCCTGGCACCAAAATGAGGTCTATGGGCACCATATCCATGCTGAGTTTCAGCTGTTCAAACTTCTGTTGCACATGGAATGTCCTCTATTCCCAAACACATACTTGGGCAGATTGCTAAAATCATGAGATGAAATACAAAGCAAACTCATCTTTTGCTTTTTGATGCACAATGCAGTTTCACCTGTATTCCTGCTCACCAAACCATGCCCTCTAGGAATGACTATCACATTCTCTTTGAAGAGATCCCTCATTAAATAAAAAAAGCAAACTCCCAGAGAAAAGGCCTCTCCTGCTTTTTTTGATTTCTCCTCTGAAGGCACAGCATGCATAATACTGAGACCTTGTTTTAAGTCCAGTTTATTGTAAAAGGTTCCCTCTTGCTAGGGGGATTCAGCCCATGCTTTCTGTGCTCTAGGATTTCCTGGGATAATAATGTTTAAAATAGCAACATTATAATAAACTGATTAACATTACTTAGGTGGCTTTTAAAAGAAGAGTTAAAATAAATTATTCCCTCCCATCTATTGACAATTGATTTAGAGAGACAGGAACCCATCTTTTGTCTGTACAGCTAGATTTCATGTTTCCAAGACAGACTACATGAACATTCAAGTAGAAGGCATATGAAAAATAGCATTAATAAAACCCTTAGAAACATTTTGACTGTAAAGCATATGTGGAAGTATGTGGGATAATAATGTAAGAACTGTCTAAATAAATGATTTCTCCAAAACAGATGATTTATAATCCACAGATTTCCATAAATATGAAAATATTGCCAGCACCTTTCTCTTCCTTCACTGGCTGGAAAGCACATTTCATACATTGTAATGTTGCCCAGCAATAAAATGTTGCTGAACTAAAGTCACTTTTCTTCATTTTCCTGGAAAAACATAAGTTCTGACAACAAGTAAGAATTTTTATTAGCTTCCAGGCAAAGTAAGGAGCAACCTTGTACTTGTTTTATGAAATCATGAAACAGAATGAATATCACTGACTTGATATATTTTTCTCCTGTTTTAAAACACAATAAATGGTAATAACCTTGATAAATTTGTCCATGCCAGGTTTGTGTCTTTTTCTCCCCATTCTCTCATGATCCTCTGCAGTTGTGGACACAATTCAAATCCCTAAACTGGGATGTTTGTTACTTAGGGGAGGTGAGATGGCAGCAACTTCATTCACTTTGAATGTCGGAATTTTGTGATGATATACAGCAATACACTCAAAATCAACAAACAACAGTAGCAGAAATTACCATGACATTGCCTTCTATCTAAATGATCCAATGACTAGCAATGAAGAAGAGTGATTTAATGGCCAAAAAAGAGATGCGTTATGATTAAAGGCTTCTGGCTTTTACTGCCAGTTCTGCCACTGATTGACTTGGCAAGTCTCTCAATACAACTGTCCTTAGTTCACCTGCTTGTGAATTCGTGTAGCAATACAGGACACTGTATCTCATAACACTGAAGAAAATCAATAGAATGGTTTTGTTTAATTTATTTATACTTGAAGATGGACTTCAATACTTAAAAGACAAATGAAAAACTGAAAGAAAAGGGCTGCTCCTTTTATCAATCTGTTGCTCATTTACAGTGTACAATTGGCCACAGTTAGGGAGAATTCCATGTACATTCCATGATGTAAATTCATGGGTATTTTAAAAATAAAAATTCCAGTGAAAATACATAACCTTATGTTGTCTTATGCCAAATGCATGCTCAAGCAGTCTTCTTTTAACTATTATCCAGTGTTATTCAAAGAAATACAGCAAAAAATATTCCAGCGCCACTTTCCCCTTTCAACTGTGACCTTTTCTATTTTTAGTCAATAGTTGCAGTCAGCTGGGTCACAGGCCGAGTGTTTGCCACTCAGAACTCTTTTGAGTTAAAAGGAAGAAATGACACGGAAAGGTTTTAGAAGCCCTGACCATTATAGTGCTTCCTCAGGTCCCACTGAAACAACTCTAATAACCTACTTACTAATCCTTGAGAATTCCTCACAAGAGAGCTTTAGAACTCAGTCCATTTTTTCTCTTTATATTTGTAATGATAGAACAGGTGGAATGAGAAAAATGAAAAGACCAATCACCCCAAGTCCCCACAAACCAGACTCTCCTAAACAACCAAGACCACAGACTACAGGCACACTGTTCACTTCCTTCATGATACTTCTTACCATGAATATGAAGAATTGCCACAAAAAAATTAGAATAATGGTGTCAGTAAATGTCTCTATACCATAGGGCAACCATGATTCAGCCATAACTGCTAGTTTAGTGTACCAAGTCTCTCTCCTATGACACCAGACTGAGACAGTTGAAGTTGTTCAGCTTGGAAAAGAGAATGCTTCAGGAAGAACTTAGACCGCCCTTCCAGCAGCTAAGGGTGGGGGGGGCTACAAGAGAGCTGGAGAGGGATTTTACACATGGGCATGTCATGATAGGTCAAGGGGTTAGGGCTTCAAAATGGAAGAGGGCAAATTTAGATTAGATATTAGGAACAAGTTCTTCACTATGAGGGTAGTGAGACATCCAGAGAAGCTGAGGATGCTCCATCCCTGGCAGCATTCAAAGCCATGCTGGATGAGACTTTGAACAACCTGGTCAAATGGGAGGTGTCCCTGCCAATGGTAGGGGTTGGAACCAGGTGATCTTTAAGGTCTCTTCCAATCCAAATCATTCCACGATTCTACAACGAAGTCCTAAATTATCTAAGCCCACTTTGAGCTGTCAGTTCAGTCCCTTCACCACAACAGCAGCTCCATAATGTCAGGCACGCAGTGAGAAGCATCTGCCTTTTCCATTGAAAATGTACAACACAGCAAGTTTGTTCCTATTTCTCATACCAGTCAAGTCTGATGACAATGGAAAGACACACCTTGGCCACCATTTCAGCTCTTCTAAACTGCAACGTCCATATCTCTATAAGGATCCATATTTCTTGAAGCTTTCTCTTTTTAAATTATGTCTGGTGGTTGCTGAATTAAAAAACTGTGTTTTATTTCCTAGAGGTGCATTTTGTGATTTATCTCCAATTTTAAGAAGTCCAGGGTAAAATATAAAGACTCCAATCACAGTAGGAAATATGGTAAAAAACCAAGCACAACCTGATAGCTAGCTTCATTGTGTAGAGACACTTATCACGTAACAAAATGAAAGAGCCTGACAGCAGCAATCAGCAGTGCTGGCAGTGTGTGCACAGAAGCTGTTTCCATAAAAACTGTTTGTTCAGGTGCTAGCAATTGAGGAGGAGTTCCACTTGTGTTGCTGCAAGCTCCTGTAATGCTCACACAGGGGTGTTTGCAGACTATCAGAGCTCTGGAGGGAGCTGTTACAGGCTATCAGCTCAGTAATCCTCATGTTAAAAAGTCCCTAAATATGTATTTACAAGGTAGACGGACCTGTTTGTTTTATTGGTTAAGTAATCCATGTGTTGAAAAGGTCTTAAATAGGAATTCACCAGGCAGGTCTCTCATTAACTATTACAGCAAGGGTGGGCTGTTCAGAATGTCACTGAGACCACTTTTCAGTGGCTCGTGAGAGCCTCAACCCATAAATACTTACAGATGTTCAAGTAACTTTACTCAGATAAACAGCCTCATTCAGACTGCTAATCTGAAATGACTCCTTCTTTGCTTCTAAGGAAAAATGCCAATAAAATCAATCACTTCAAAAGTGTAACGTCACAGAACTGGTGACTTTGAATTTGCTCCTGAAATACCTTCCTTCATCACAACGGGATGAGTATTATTGGAAGAGGGAACCAGAGTGTTACTGCTGCACTGTATCTACTGCAATGCTCAGATACAGCAGAAGAACCAAGGAGAGCAGGGTAAAGCTTTCCCCTATGCAACTTTTAAGTGTCCAGTGAAAAGATGTCTACACAAACACTTACTCATGGCCAGTTCTGAAAGGTTTTAAGCTTCTCTCTCTTCAAGGGCCATTTTTAGTTGTTTGTGAAAACAGCTGACAGCGTCTGATCCAGAAATGCTCAGGTCAATAGGAAACCTTAGGAATTTCAGCAGGTTTGGATCAGGCCAGTAGTAAACTTGAAGGACTAATCTAAATTTACAGTTAACAGATTTATGAGTGCAAACACTTAAGAAAACGAATGGCTGTGCATAACCATAAATTAGCATTTGCATTCAACATGCACACACACATTTATTTCCTTATTCTGATGGAAAAATCTGTCCCTTGGGTCTACAAATCAGAACATGATCTTAAGAGTAATAATTTTTGCCCTGAAGTATTAACCAACCCTCAGAGCACTATGCGTTGCTGTGCTTAGGAGGAGGATGATGCAGTAAAGCAACTGAATATGAATATGCAACTGCATATATTTTAATTGCCAGAAGTCCTATTTTCTATAACACAGGAAGAATCCACATAGCATGTGTGCAGTTTCTAGCTCATGCTCCAAGTGCAAAAAATCTCACATGGCTTTTCTCAAAAACCACTTCTCTCATGGCTGCTCTTTCCTCCAAGAGCCCTTATCCTTTCATTGTCTGGACACAAAAGGCTCCATAAAACATGACCACAGAGAGATTTTACCTGCACTCGAGGTATGTGGTTGTCTGTACATTTACTAACATGCACAAACTTTTTGAGCAAAAAAGTAACATAAAGCTGCTCAATGGTTTCTAAGTGAAGAGCATCAGAGTACCTCATAATTTCATATAGGGTCAACTCAATCCTAAGCAACTTTTCACAGGTACCTGTCTTAAAAGTGTCTCAATCTATCAGGACTAGCACTGGTGTGCATTAGAACAGAAGCCATCAGACACAGGTGGGCTAACACAATGGCTGCCATTCTCCCTTTTTCACTCTAAAATGTTTTCCTCCCGACATGATGGACTGTTGATATAACTTTCCAGGCTCCTGAAAGCTGAAACAATCACTCATGCCTAAAAATGAAAATAACCAGAGCTGGAAAGTCTTTTAGGCAATTATTGCAGTTTCCTTTGTGCATCCACATTGACTAACATCCAACATTCCTCCAAAAAACAACCCCTCAATGTTGACAGCAAATTTAAGTCTAGTCTTCTTCATATATGCAACAACAGATAATGTAACCCACTGCTATTCCTTCTCAAGGAGCTCTGCTTTTGCAGTTTGGAAGAAGCATTCAACTGGAAACAAGAACCTTTTCCTATCTGAGATATATGAAGTTTTAAAAGCTGTAATCCCCCAGCAGAAAGCAGTCACCTCCCATTCTGCTTTTGCTCAAAAGCTACTTCAGTACTGTCGTGGTTTGACATGGTGTGCTAAACATTTTCTACTAATTTTTTTAGGTTAATTATTTTTTTATCTGTGAGAGCATGACTAGAAACAAAAGCAAAACAATCTTAACTCATGAATTATAAAGATAGATTTATTTACACACACTCAAAGAAAAGGAAAAAAATGAAAACGTCAAAAAAGAAAGCACTTTTCCCCTCTTTTCTTAAACAATATTCTAAATACAATCTAAACATTCATGTCCAGTGTCCCACCCCCCTGCAGCCTGCCGAATACTGCACGGGTCTTCTCTCAATCTTTGGGAATGTTTTAAAATGCTTATTTAGCATTCAGTGAAAATTCACTCAATCCACACTGCTGCCAGATAAAGCACACTCAAAACTACTAAGGAAAAAATAGTCTACTTTCTTATGAAGTCTTCATTCCTTATCTTCTGTCTCTTAGCAATCTCATTGAAGGAGGAGAAAAGGGTTAACAACTTGTTTTCAGTTCGCAGTTTCCCAATGATGTCACATGCTGCGGGGGGTGAGGACCGGGGGCTCCTGGCCTCCCCTTACCCCGCTCCTGCCCTGCCGCGGCCCCCCTGGCTGCTGTTCCCGTCCTGTCCCCATGGCCGCTGCCCCCCTGCCGCGGCCCTGCCGCTGCCGGCTGCTGCTGCCCAGCCCAGCTCGGCTGCCTATTGCGGCCTGGCCTGCCCTCCTGCGGGCTCGGCCATTCTGCCGTCGCCACCACTGCGTCCCGGCCCGCCATCCCATGGGCCCGGTGGCTCTCCTGCTGCTGCCGCTGCCACCACGGCTCAAAAGGCAGCAGCTCTGCCGCGGCTCGAGCCACCCACCTCCCTTCTCTTTCCTCCCCCCTCCCCACCTCTGCTAAGCAGTGGGGGAGGGGGGGCAGGGCGGGGGGGGGGTGAGAAAAAAGGGAGCCCTCTGCCTTCTTGGCCTGCCCCAGGCCACCCCATGGCCACGGCCACTGGGTGGCCCCGGGCTGTTACCTGCTGGCCAGCAGGAAGGCAAAAGGGACTAGAACTTCCTACAAGCTCCAATATTACCCTGCCTGTGGGTGTTTCACTCAGACGTAATTTTCTGCTTTTCAAACCATTGCAAGTACATACATGACATGAAGGTCTCTGCTCTTGGATAAGGACCCGTTGACTAAACAACACTACCAGCTTGTGCGTGCTTGTAACATCTTATTGTCTTGTCTCAGACCGAATGTGTAGGACCAGACATCAGTGACACCTTCTTTTGACCAGCTCTATCTTTACAACACTTTGCTGGTTATCTTTTTTCTACATATTTTTTAACTGTCCCACTGTTTAAATGACACTGTTCCCTTAATTTCTGTATTACTATTAATGTTCCAAACCAAGCATACAAAGTTTCTCTCTCCAGGACAGTAAGTTCAGAAATGTTATTAAGTAAGTGTACATCCATTAGCTTATTTACTCCTCCCTAGCACCAGTATGCTCTATTCTTCCTACAAGGACAAACTTTAGAGCAATATTTAACACAGATTTACTGGGGACTATGATGCTTTTAGTCATTTCACCTCATTGGTTCCAGCAAGTGTGACATATAATGTAAACTCACATGATATAATTCCAGTAGCAGAAAGCCACTCATAGGCTGGGTGGGTTTGTCCAGAATATCTCTGCTCTCTTTCAGTGATATTGATTGCAAATCCAATGGAGCACTTACAAATCAGTCCATTCCTGCTTCTTAAAAGTCCTCATGAGTACCTGGCTATGCAAGAATTGCAAATCTTTTGATGCCTTTCTGCCAACACTGACTGATGCTGGCTCTGCCTTCATCTTGGTACCTAACAGCAATTCAGATTTCTTTGTCTGTCTTTAGACAATTATTGCAGTAGCAGCATAAGGATGCTCAAGTTGGCAAATGACAATCCCCCAGCTTCATCATCTTCCCAGCATACAGGAAGTAATATGGTACTGTATGGAGCCTAATGAACCTCCCTGGGAGTTCATCCTTCCAAGACAATTGGCTCATGCTTGAGTTCATTGCATTGTGACAATCTGATCACAGCCCACTGGGATTTTCTAGCTTGCAGTTGGAGTAGAAGAGTCCTATAAGTGTCTAATCCTACCAGTGCAAGTATAAGTCCATATCCCCAGTGCTGGCTATCATATATGATCCTCCTCTTGGTCTCTTATGGAGGTAACTCAGGTATTTAAACACTAGCAAATATTTGTAAGCAAGAACCAAAGTGATCAGAGTTTTTCAGGACATTCCCTTTCTTGGAAAACATTTTTATTGCCAGCACCTCATTTGCTAGTCATCTTATTTCCTTACTTCCTAAACTGGCTGCATATTTTGCGTTTGTGTCTCAGAACTTATGCATTCTTCATTTACAAACAATTTCTAGGAAATAATGAGGTGCTGTTCCAGTTCTTTTTTTGCTGACTATCTCGTTTTAATTCCTTTCTGAAATCTCCAGGTTTGGTTTTTAATTAATTTAAAAATTTTCATGTTTGCCATGGAGATCTGTGAGCTATGTATCTTCATCTTTTTGTACAATGGGAAGGCTAATGTGCATTTTGGAAATGGAACTGTGCTCTTGACATCAGACAAGTTTTTTGCTGTGTGTGATTAGCTAAAGTTCAACCAGAAAGTTGTTACAAATTAAAAAACAATGATAAAATCAAGGACCACTAACAAAATCCTCCTTCTAGATAGAGCACAGTAATAACAATAAACCTCTTTCCCCAAAACACAGGAGAAATCAATCAGTGTGAAAGAGAGAACACTCTGGCTCTTCCATCCACCCTGCAGGCTGACGGGTGGCATCAGCAGGGCTTCTGTACCCCTTCTCTATGCTGCTTTCACCCTTAGATGGCGGATATGATGTGTTAAAAAATCTAGAAACAAAGCAAAACACTTTTGAGACAATATTAATACAGGAAGTAATATAAAAGCTGGTCTTTAGTTGGAGGCTTCCTGAGGAAAGTGAGGAAAAATATCCAACATCACATAGGGCAAACACAGTTTTGTAAATTTAGCAAATTAGCACATTGCCAAGAATCCCCAGTTAGAAGCAGAGGTGATGAGGTAATTCCTTCACTTGGTTCAACCTCTTCTGGAGCCCCCTTCTTCTAGTTGTTTATAGAAAAGTGTCTTGGGAGGGTAGCTTGTCCTTAGTTCCAAGAAGAAGCAAGATTAGGATAGGGTCTTTGGAATTTGTTTTGTCTTTCTGTCTATCAGGGTAGGAAAAATGCTGGAGTTAGCTAGGAACTATATAACTAGACAATATTGGTCTATAGAGCTACAAATATACAAAGAATATATAAAAGCAAAAATTCTTTTGGTATCAGATAGACAATGATAATTTTTGTTCATATTTTGTCAGTTTTTGTCTTCCCAAATACTTGAGCCTTTATTTCCTTCCCTGTTGCTGCTGCCACAGCAGAGGAACTTGTGGAGCTATGCTGGAAATTAGATCAGGCAGCAACACTTGTAAAATTCCATTAAAAAAAAAGTTGGATTAGTTCCCACATCTGTTTCACAGTAAGTAATACTAGCACAACTGAGGGGCCGGAACACATCAGGGCAAGTCCCTCTGCAGAGGAACTGAGTGGCCACAGCAGAGTACACCTAAGGCAATACTGTTGTAGAGACCATGACAGTGTTGGAGCATAGCCTCTACTCCACCCCCTTTCCTGCTTCTTCTCCTAAGGACTCGCAACAGGAGCTGGGAAGTCCCTTTTGACTCTGAGACTCTTTTTTGGGATGGATATATATAACTCTGAGGACAATGCTCTCAGTTTTTCCAGATTCCTGGTCATGGCAAGGGAGCTTAATAATGTCTTACAAGGACCTAAAATAGCAGATAGATAATACAACCAGTGAGTAACATACACCATAATATTACCATATGGGCTTAAACTTTGGGAGTGTCTTTCACGTTTAGAGCTCTGCTAATTAAAGGCTGCAAGATGTTCTTTTTCCTCCTAAAAACTTATATATTTACTAGAAAACATTCTTCTCAAAGGAATCTAGACTGTTTCTTTCCCATTCAAATTTCATATGAAATGCTTTCTTTCAGTCACTCAGTGAATATGCCTTGGGCAACTGAATCACAGCTGACAGCAAATTAGTGACTATGATGTTGTGAGAATACAGGCAACTGAGAACATGCCCAAACATTTACTGTTGTCACAATATTTATGCCAGCCATTATTAGGGATAAATAATGGCCACAAAGAGGACTTGATTCCACCAGGTAGACCCTTTAAAAATTATCACTGATACACTTATTAAATGGTGAAAATTATTTCTATTTTACTATATTTTTTCTATTTTTATTTTTAAAAAATCTATCTAGATGCTTACATTACTAATTAATTTAAATACTACCAGAAAAAAATAGTTTCTATTACATTTCAGGAACAAGTATCATGAACAAATACATTTGACAGAGAAATTTAATATTATATTACACAGGGGGAGTCAAAATGGAACTTAAGGTCTGAAATTCTTATGCTGTAAGATATCACACCAAAATCCAACTGGGAAGAAATAATCATTTCACTTATCCCTAGCAATGATTTTTTGAGGCATTCAAATAAAAGTTTGCTTGGTCTGATGAGATTCACTAAGTAGACGTTATTTGATTTTTCAGATTCCCCTGTCTGCTAGAAGAGCAATGGGCTGAACTTGCAGTTGAGTGTCTTAGATGCTAAAGACACAATAAAAGTGAACTCACTGCATATTTGCCAAAGCTTTTGCCCTTCATTTAATTTCCAAATGCCATCCAGTTATATGAAACCTTTAAAAAGGTTTCTTAAGGTTGAGCAAACAGGAGGATAGGATGTTTTTAATCTTGTATTAAAGATTTTAATTATTTATAATTATTCTTATTTAAAATACAGTAACTTGAACTTATGAAAAGACTCAGCACTGTTTAGTAATAAAAAGAACCATCTGCTTCTTATGCCTGTCCCTATAAATATTTTGTTGCTAGCTGACAATGGAAAACATGAAAAGCTAATGACTGACTGACAAGTAGACTATTTAGATATTGAAATGAAAATCTAATGAAGGGCAACATCACTAATCACATGTTATCATCTTGGGAAGTTCACATAATGATTTTCCAGTGACTCAGAAACACGTCACCAGACAGTGCAATACATTAGCAGCAACAGGAGATTGGTACAGAAAACAATCTCTTATAATTACAATGTCAAATAGCAAAGAGCAAGTACTAAAAACTATATTCATTTTCCAATTTGAAGCATGATCTTACAACACTCAAGCACATACCCAAATATCTAGAAGACTGATTTCTAAGGTATGAAATACAGGGACAGTTGATTCCTAAAATTAGAGGCAGGAAGGGGAAAACTATTAAGCTTCCAGGAACCATTTGTAATTGTGGAAAGGCCAGCTTTAAAGTGGTAAATCTACTAAAGAGAAGCATTTGAGTTGCAGTCTCCACTGCACAAAGATACAACGTTTAACAAGCATCCTAGACTTGTATGCAGTTACTCACTGCAGAGTTCTGCTTTCAAATTTCACATCTTTAGCTTAACCCCAGTAAATCCTGTGACAACACGCAGGTATAACACAAAACTGCCTTTTGTGATGATTTTTAAGTATTCCCACTCTTCTTTTTCTCAGAGGAGCCTGCTATCAGTTGTGTAAATGCCATATCTTTAATAACAGAAAGAGAGGGTGAAGTGTGCCCATGGTCTTACCTCATACTCAAAGTCCTCTGCTCTATCTGCATCAGCAGGCAGGCTGGAAAGATACTCATTACCTTCATAAAATTCATGCTCCACTGGCTGAAGAGAATGGCAACTGTGTGGAACAAAGCAGTACAATAACAGTAGATGAGACAATTTTTTTTTTTAATTAAAAGGTGATAAGCCCACCTCCCCCCTGTCCCCATCCCACTGCCAATCCAGCCTCACTTCACAGTTTTCTCATCTCAGGAGTGAGATGAGATTCCGAATTCACTACTCTGAATGGCCTGAGAGCCTGAAAGGAACACTATCAAGAAGCAGCACAGGTTGTTTTCTTTGCAAAAGCTCATGCCCTGGCTGAGTTAATTTTGCTGGGTTCATCTTTAGGCAGATTTACACAGGGTGATTTCTTAAAAGGTCTGGTTTGGGCCAAACTGCTTCACTGTGACATTTTTGGATTCCTTACACTCATACAGGTGCATAACTCCAGATTCAGGTGCTGTATCATGGCTGGGGGCAACTCACTAATTATCTGGTGATAGTCTTGAACAGTCTACAGGCCATATCAGGCTCGCAAACTGTTCAAGACTTTGCACAAAATAACTTGCATTATCCTCTTGTGTTAAATGGTGACAGTGTGGTGAAGTACACTTGAGCAACTGCACAGTTACAAATGTCAGTAAACTGTACTGTTAAATGGGCTTAGAACACAAAGAATGACGTCTTTACAACATCTTTAGACCCAAGGCTGGGTCCTAACCATGCAGTATCCAGTGTGGATCTGTCTTAGCACAGTAGGCCATAGTAGAAATACCCAGTAAAAACTCGGAAATTCATGTATTTCTGCACTGTTCCTTGCTGTGCAGCTGTCAGCAGTAAGCTCAATCCATCTAACCTAGAACTTCTAAAAATGGACCTACACCAAAGTCAAAAGTGGCATGTTCTGCATTAGCATCAATTCTGCAGAGACACACAACATGCCAGCAAATCAGTGAAAAAGCTCTAGGGCTATTATAGTTTTGCAGGCTGTAGAGGGTCTGTAGGGTCATCTCTGGTGACCCACTATATGAGGTGGAGTCAAAAGAGGAAGAACCCTACACCCTACTTAAGGATAAGCACCACCTGCTGGTGTTTGCATCCAATTCAGTTCCAAAGAGAGAGAATTTAATTCATATTTTTGCCATGTAACAGATGAAATGGTACTTTTTGATCTCTATATTTTTGGAATTGTTTTGCTTTTCATAAGGAGACATTTATATTAAATCACTTGTTTCCTTCATTTCTTTTGTAAAAAGAAAACAAGACAAGCTCTTTCGAGGTCTGAAGAAGCCTTTTTGGTACTTTGGAACACAGAAGTGTTTTTGTTCGTGACTAGGGTTTAGCTTTGGATGAATAGACACATAAACACAAAGTAAACATGGCTGAGATTTCTTCCTGTAGCCCTAACCTACAAGCAGAGTTTAGGAATGCTGTCACTGAAACCTGAATGGAATAGTGGTTATCAACAACATTTATTACTTATTTAAAGTGTTCCTGAGACTTTTTCAGGAGAAGGCCAGAAGACCACCACTGCAATGCCTCAATCCCACAGCAGAAAAAGATAAACCATACCTATCTGAAAGTAGAAATGGGCAGATATCAGGAACTGGTGGTGTGGAAGGCCTTAGCTTGGCCAGAGCCATAATATGCTCAAAAGTGATGTCAGTCTGAGTGCTGGCATCCATAAGCTGAACATCCTGAGAGCTACTGTGAGCTTTGGTAGCTGGGGCTCGTCGTAAAACCTGAACTACGATGGGCTCCTTGGCATTGCGGAAAGCTTCCACTGCTTCTTCATGAGTGGCCTTGGAGAGATCCTTCCCATTGACCTAGAGAAAAACAGAGGAATACAGCAAAGGTGAGACAACAAGCAGCATAAAAATATAGGTATAAAATATGGGGGGATGAATTATTTCTGCAGTACATCAAGCCACTTGATGACGTTGATGAGCATATTTTAGTATCCATGCAAGAGGGAATATATAGCTGTGAGGAGAAATAAGTTTTTTAATCTTTGCAGAAATTAGAAATGGTTTGAACTCTTCCACAACAGTCCCACCCAGTGGAATCCAAACACAGCAGAGAAAATAAATATTTAGAAAATATCTTAAAATTATTTCTCTTATCCTGTTTTATTAACTTTGTAAAATACAGCTAAAATAGGAGGGGCGCCTTTAATTTTGAATTTTGGTATTTTCGGTGGAATGCAATTGTTTTAAAGGATTTCTGGCATAGCTCTGTTATAAATGCAGATGTCATAAACATGTCTCTGATGTCTAAAAAGAAACAAGGCCAATTTTCAAAGTTTTGTCACTTATCTGCTATGGCTATCACACAACCATTAAGACGAAAAATAGGAAAATTTGACTAGCACAGTCAGCTGCTGCTCTTTCAAGGAAAGAGAACTAATTCAATAAATAATTTGCTATGAACAGATAAATAATCAACCAGAGAAAATTACATTGCAAATGTAGCATAGCTTGGCAAAACTAAAAGACCGTGCCAAGGTTTCTCTTTGCTACAGGCAAAGCAGCAAATTCCTCCTGGTCTAGATGAGGCCTTAGGGTATTAAAAAACGTAACTGCAAGGTTTGATTATGCTAAATTTATACAAATTCAGGTGTTTGGGGCAAGATTTGCAAGCATCAGCCCACTACAAAATGTGAAGGCTTAATTGGTCAATGGCAGTCAGTAGCTAAGCCTTTCAACACAGGGCTGTGCAACATCCTTACTCAGAAAATACCATTCTGCTATTTCCAGAGCAGTGGGACCACTGCTGACTACTACACAGGACCCAGCTGTTGTGAGCTACTGTGGAAATGAGATGATCCTGTGCTGGGGTAGAAAGGTTGGGTTTTCTAGTAAGAAATGTGACTATCTGAAGGTACCAAAGCCTGATTAAAATTTATATTCCTAGGAAAACTTCTATACTGCCGGCAAATCAGAAATAGCATTCTGCTGCAAGGTCATGCTCAAATTATCTTCTTCGTGTAGACAATGAGTCATAAAACTTAATGAACTAAGTCTAAACCCTCCCCAGAAATGGGACAGATCCCATAAATTACTTTTCCCCAATGTTTGCAAATAGTGGTTGAAAAGAAAATTTCTTTGCCACGTCACTCCTTCATTCAAGAAATTATTGGAAATTTCTTCTCAAAAAGGACAAAAATGCAAACAGGAACGATGTCAGCAAACTCAAAAGAGCCTCAGTAACTCAGCAGCCTTCAGTAACATTTTGAAGCAACTTGTGCAACCATAGTCCTGTCATATTTATGTGCATGGCTAGGACACTGTTGACCATTATTTTCACGTATATATCAACCCAATACGTTTCCACAGAATGTGCACAAGTACAAAGTAGCATCATCTTTTCCCTGACTTAACTTCCTTAATCAGCACTTTCACGGCCATGTCACTGACAAGGACATGCAAAATAACAGCATTGTGATGTAGACACTGATGTAATGTCAGCTGATCTTTCTAGCTAGCCCTTATGCTGTATGTAGTGATGAGAAGCCTACAAATTTTGAACACATTTCTATACATATAAAAGCTCAAAACTCCTTATGCTGAATGCCTGTGGCATCCAAAAGTACCACACCACTACAGCCTAGACTGCAAGCAGGTAATTCAAAAGGCAGCTAGGTTGGTCACCTAAGCTCAATGCATGTCTGTGGTCTGTCTGATAACTGAAGCCAAAAATAGTAAGATTTAATGTTATAATTTTATCATTTAAACTATAATCCATAAAATAATAACCTAATTATAATCTAATTTACATGGAAAAATATCAGTTGTATGTAAGAGGAAGAGCCAGAGAAGAACAAATTAAGTTATAAGAAAACCAAAGAAATATCCCCAAGGAGAGAGCTTCTGCAAAACCTCTCTGATAACACAAGTCACACAGCCAGGGTATTCAGACTCAGCCCCATCTAATGGAGGCAATTAGAGATAAAGCTCCAAGCCTAGGTCTTCTAGCCACTCTTCAATTCCAGTCTCTGCTTCATTCTTGTTTCTAACTCAGATCCTATCAAGGACACAATTTTTCAGTTTCTGTGATTTTTGTAACAAGAGTGTCCTATAGGCTGTCTGAAGGACTCTAATTCCTAAGGCCCTAAGAATAGAAGAATTGCCTTCCTGACTCCCCAGTCCTTTCTGATACTTTTTAAGCTTCAGATAAGTATATGGTGTTTCTCCTAAAAGTAAATGCTTGGGAATAAATAGCAACGTATCATTTTTTTTCCTCTATTCAAGTATAAAACACACAATCCTTCTGTATCCCAGTTGAACCACGTGGATTTTGGCACATGATAACCATTTTATCACAGATCCACATCAACAAATCTAAAAGATGTTTGGAAGCATACAAACCCCCCCCCCCCCTTTTTTTTTTTTGCT